>JAXFYN010000894.1:0-40414 GCA_036172215.1 Camellia granthamiana
TGTGTGAGGTTATATTTCTGAGTATCAACACGTGGCAAGTGGTCGCCGACGTGGCATCCGAGGTTCTACGTGTCACGGTAAAGTTTTGCCAATATACTCAAGTAATTGCCGAGGTGATTTCACTAGGCATCTTAATTCGGATGAAGGCCTCCAACGTCGGCTTAACGTGCAAAGGCCGAGCTACCCGCAGAAGAGTAAGCCGAGGTTGATGTTATAAAATATTATCTTGGTTAGGTGGATGTCCAGCCTAGTGGAGAAAGTCATGAGGCCACTATCTCACCGACAAGCTTGCCTTAAGGCCATGAGAAATAGCCACGAGGCCACTAGCAGTCGTGTGAAGGAATCAACAGCTTTTACCTAGAAAGCTGCTAAAAGTGCACTAGTGGGCTGGCAAGCCAGCTAAAAAGCTGGTAACCACTCCATCTCTATTCCGGTGTATATATAGAGATGGAGGACAACAAACGGGGATGATTCTGAACAGAGCATATACAACTACGAACCAATTGTAACACTTACAATTACATGCTAAGAGAGTAAGAGAGTTACAGAGAGTATATTGTAATTTTTACCATTCATTCAATAGTGAAATTACCTTGGCCTCCCGTGGACGTAGGCAATAATTGCCGAACCACGTAAAATCCTCTTTGTGTCTTTGTGCTATTATTTGTGCCATCTATTCTGCCTGTGTTTTTACCACTGAATCACTAAGATAGGCAGTGTGATCAGAAAATCATTCACACAATTTGGCGCCGTCCGTGGGAAAGAAAGACGAATAGATGGCCAGTAACGCACAAAACGAGAAGGACAGGGGCAATACTTCCGCTGAGAGTGAAGGGCCTATTGACCTTGACGTCGAAGGAAACAACCACAATGATAAAAACCGTGGCCAGGGACACGAGGGAAAGAACGTCATCCAGGATGATGACACTTCGAAAAAGGCGGACCAAGGCAGATACTATGAGGAGGACAACCTCCAGGTATGGAGGGATAGGTGCATACGAAGGGATGGGGAACTCAAGGATCTGGCAAATAAGTTGGCAGACCTGCAATCGGTCCTCAACTTCATGATGCAAAGCAAGGTCATGCAGCCACCATACCCGCTGCAGGATACGCCAATCCCAGTAGTTAAAGCTCGGAATGAAGGAAGGACAATAACTCCTGACGCACCACAACGCTCCAGGAGCAAAAAGCATTCTCACCCGTCCTCCGGGGAGGACGGTAAGTCCCAGAGGACGTACAATACAAAGGATCAGGAACCAGGAGAACATCGGCATGTACAAAAGCAGGTTCTCTGCTTCGACACAACCCGTGGAGAAAGATCAAAACGGGCGTATCACGAGGCCGAGAGTAGCGTGCCAAAGGGACTAAAGTCAAAAGATAGCCGAGCTCCAGGAAGGAGCAAAGAAGACTTGAGGAACTACCTCAAGAGGAGGGAACAGAACGCTGAAGCCGAGGTAACCTCACTCGTCAAGCCGAGGACACCATTCTCGGTAGAACTGGACAAATTTGAAGCACCAAAAAGATTCAGCATGCCGAGGTTTCAAATCTATGACGGTAAGTCAGATCCTAACTTCCATGTCGGATTATTTTTGAACTCAATGGCGTTATACAGTGGAAATGAGCCTTTGCTCTGCAAAGTATTCCCATCGTCCTTTGGGGAAATTGCATCAGATTGGTTCCACAAGTTACCAAAGGGAAGTGTGAAGACTTGGGAAGGACTGGCCGAGGTGTTTGTGGCCAGGTTCGTGACAAACAAGCTACAGCCATTAAGGGTGGATGCATTAATGGCTCTGAAGATCAGCAAGGATGAGGGCCTTAGGGCCTATGCAAAGAGATACTACGAGGTGTTCAACAAAATACCTGAATGCAACCAGGAGGTAGCAGTCGTGTCCTTCAAGAACGGCCTGAAGGAAGACTGTTCACTAAGGAAATCTTTGGCAAAGACATTGCCAAAGAACGTGGAGGAACTCATGGCAAGGATTGAAAAATATGCCAGAGCCGAAGAAGATACATCGGCATCAAAGCAGGTCAAACAGGAGCAACGGAATGACTCGCCGAAGCGCAGCAGAGGTAACAACAGCTTCAACAAGACAGAGATAGAGCTGCGGGCTAAACAAGCAGTAACAACCGTGTTCTGCATTCCCATTCAAAAGATTCTAGGAAGAATAAGGAGCCAGCCCTACTTGAGGACAGCAGCAAGGGAACCGGGAGAATTTATGGGAAGAAACACGGACAGACATTGTTCGTATCACAATGAGAATGGACATACAACACAGGGTTGTAGAGCCCTAAAAGCTCATTTGGAAGATTTGGTGAGGCAAGGACACCTGAAGGACCTTGTTGATGAGACCAGAACAAGGGAAGAACAGGCAAGACTGCCCCAGGCGGAAGCAGCCCCACCACCACCGCAACCCCCGGCAGACAGACCTCGGGTCGTAAATGTAATTCACTCCAAGGTGAATGCAAACGACATTCGAGGGGAGACCCAAAGAGTCAAACACCTTCAGTATGTGAACCAGGTCGGATTGAAAAGACCTCGGCCAGAAGACTGCCAAGGTCAGATAATAACCTTCACCGAGGCCGACCTCGAGATGGTCCAGCACCCACATAATGATGCCTTGGTAGTATCCCTCCAGGTTGGGGAATGCCAAGTAAAACGCATCCTGATAGATCCAGGCAACTCTTGTGACATCATGTACGTTAGATGTTACAAAGAGCTGGGCCTTCACCCTGACGACCTGGAGCAGTCGGCTGGCCCGATGGTCGGCTTCAATGGAACGCCGACGTGGCCACTGGGCGCAACAAGCTTGGAAGTGCAAGCAGGCACCAAGAAGATCACGACCGAGTTCATTGTGATTGATACACCCTCACCGTACAACATCATCATGGGCAGGCCGTGGTTGCATGCAATGGGGGCAGTACCTTCAACATTGCACCAATTACTGCGGTTCCCAACAGAGCACGGGATTGAAGAAATCAGAGGAGATCAACTGCAGGCGAAGAATTGCTCCATGGCAGCAATGAAGGCTACCTGCAATGTTCAAGAACCAGCCAAAGCCGAGATTGAAGATGAGGACATGGAAGTCCTGGATGATGTCGGCAAGGAGCCGGCCGAGAAGAGTGAGGAATCACTGAAGAAAATCCTCGTCCAGGAGGGCGATGAGGAGCGCTTTTTTCTTCTCAGCTCAGGCTTAGCCGATGAAGAGGAAAGAGAACTGGAAGCCTTTTTAAGAGCAAACATAGAGGTGTTTGCCTGGACACCTTATGAAATGCCTGGCATTGACCCCGAGGTCACATGCCACAGACTGAACGTCGACAAGTCGGCTAAACCAGTGATACAGCGAGCTAGGAGACCGACGTTAATACACGTCGAAGCAGTGGAGGAAGAAGTTGACAAACTCCTAGAAGCCAGGGCCATCAGAGAAGTCAATTATCCAACATGGCTATCAAACACAGTGGTGGTAAAGAAGAAAAACGGAAAGTGGAGGGTTTGCGTAGACTTTACAAGCCTAAATAAAGCCTGTCCCAAGGACAGCTTCCCTCTGCCAAAAATTGACCAGCTGGTTGATGCTACATCGGGACATGGAAGGATGAGCTTCCTGGACGCTTACAGGGGGTATCACCAGATAGCCATGTACCCCCCCGAAGAGGAGAAGACGGCGTTCATCACCCCAAAAGGACTGTACTGTTATAGGGTGATGCCATTTGGATTAAAGAACGCAGGAGCAACCTACCAAAGGCTGGTAACCAAAATGTTCAAGCACCAGATAGGCCGAACAGTGGAAGTTTACATCGACGACATGGTCGTAAAGACCAAGGAGCCAGAGAATCATCTCGCCGACCTAGCCGAGGTATTTAACATACTCAAAACATATCGGCTCCGACTCAACGCGTCAAAATGCGCGTTTGGGGTTGGATCTGGAAAGTTTCTAGGGTACCTGGTAACAAGAAGGGGAATAGAGGCCAGCCCAGATCAGATCAGGGCAATCCTAGATCTACAGAGCCCAACCTCGGCAAAACAGGTTCAAATGCTCACTGGCAGGGCCGCAGCCCTAAACAGATTCATAAGCCGAAGTTCAGACAAATGTAAACCCTTCTTCAACTTGGTAAAGAAGACGGCGGACTTCCTATGGACTGAAGAGTGTGAGGCCGCTTTGGCCGACCTAAAAAGGTACATGATCACGGCTCCAGTCCTCTCAACACCTGAGCCTGGAGAGGAGTTATTCTTGTACTTAGCCGTGTCAGAGCACGCGGTGAGCGCAGTACTTATCCGAGAAGAGCAGGGAGAGCAGAAGGCTGTCTATTATGTAAGTAAAACCTTAGCCAGTGCTGAAACAAGGTACTTACCTCTGGAGAAGTTAATGTTGGCTTTAGTTATGGCTTCAAAGAAGTTGAACCACTACTTCCAAGCACACAAGATTGTGGTGCTAACAGAACATCCATTGAAATCCCTGTTGCATCAAGGAGACTTAACAGGAAGAATTGCAAGGTGGGCAGTGGCTTTGGGCCAGTATGACCTGGAATTCAGACCCAGAACAGCAATTAAGGGCCAAGTTTTGGCCGACTTTGTGGCAGAGTTCACTCCGGAATCCATCGAACGTCAGCCACCGTTGAGCCGAGATGAACAAAGTCCTACCAAGCAAGAACGATCCCAGCCGACAGCAAAAGAGCAAAAGGAGGAAAAGCTCCGACCTTGCAGCATCTACATCGGCGATTCATTCAGACTCTATGTCGATGGAAGTTCAAACCGGCGAGGAACGGGGGCAGGAGTACTGCTGATATCCCCAGACGGAGAAATAATTGAACAATCCATCCGTTTGGGGTTCAAGGCCTCAAACAATGAAGCTGAATACGAGGCATTAATTGCAGGACTAAAACTTGCAGCAGCAGCCGAAGCAGACGAGGTAATAGTTTTTTGTGATTCACAATTAATTGTTAACCAATCAACAGGAGAATTTGCAGCCAGAGACGAGAGGATGTCGGCTTATGCAAAAGAGGTTATCAGATTAGCCGAGTTATTTCAGAACTGCCGACTTCTTCAAGTTAGCCGAGATGACAACAGCTACGCCGACGCGTTGGCCAACCTGGCGAGTTCAATGCAGACTGGGAAGACGAGGACAATTATGATCGATTACATGTCGGGCCCGAGCATAGAACCACGGCACGCAAAGCAAGAGGCAATGTGCGTGGACATGGGGCCGAGCTGGATGGATGCAATCGTTGCATTCCTTAAAGAAGGAAAACTGCCAGAGGATCGCAAGGAGGCACACAAAGTCAGACTGAAGTCGGCAAGATTCAGCCTGACTGCAGAGGGACATCTCTACAGAAGGTCCTTCACTGGACCCCTTCTAAGGTGCGTACACCCTTTACAAGTTGAAGATTTTTTATATGAAATTCATGAAGGGATTTGTGGAAGCCACACTGGGGGCAGATCATTAGCCCATAGGGCCATTACCCAAGGATATTGGTGGCCATACATGCAAAAAGATGCAGAAGCATATGTGAAGAAGTGCGAACCCTGTCAACGGTTTGCACCTTTGATTCATCAGCCTGCTGTCGACCTGAATCCAGTATCTAGCCCATGGCCATTTGCCCAATGGGGCATGGATCTGGTCGGACAGCTTCCCCAAGTAACTGGGCAAAGAAAATACTTGCTGGTGGCAACAGATTACTTCACAAAGTAGATAGAGGCAGAACCTCTTGCTAAAATCCGAGATGTGGATGTCAAGAATTTCATATGGAAGAACATCATCACCAGATTTGGCATTCCCAGAGCCATCGTTGCCGACAACGGAACGCAGTTCGACAGCAAGCTCATCAAGAATTTCTGTGCAAAATTCAAGATCAAGAACTACTTCTCAACACCAAGTTTCCCTCAAAGTAATGGGCAGGCAGAAGCTTCCAACAAAGTAATTCTGGATGGAATCAAGAAGAGGTTGCAAGCAGCAAAAGGGAAGTGGGTAGATGAATTACCCAACGTGCTTTGGGCATATCGGACTACGCCGAGAAGATCAACAGGGGAATCTCCCTTTGCCATGGCCTATGGCACAGAAGCAGTCATTCCACTGGAGGTCGGCATCCCAGGGATCCGAACACAGGGTGTTGAAGATGGGACTAATGATATACTCTTAGCCCGAGATCTGGATCTTGTGGAAGAACGAAGAGAGAAGGCTGCAATTCAGCTTGCAGTGTACCAGCAACAACTTGCCAGAGCATACAACAAGAAGGTCAACCCCAGGGATTTTCAAGTCGGCGACCTGGTCCTGAGAAAAGTGGTCGGCAACAAGAAAGATCCCAGGGAGGGCAAGCTTGGCCCGAACTGGGAAGGGCCTTACAGAATTACCTCGGTGTTAGGCAATGGAGCATATCGGCTTGAAGATAATGATGGCAAAGCATTGCCAAGACCCTGGAACACTTGCAATTTGAAGTTTTTCTATCATTAAGATGATCATTACTCTTGGCCGACGTCCTCAACAAACAAATGCTGGAAGACATGAACAATGAGAACCCAAGTGGAACTCAGGTTCACATTGGGGGCAGAGGAGCAATGAAGATACAAAGCCTACCACTTGTTGAAATTTGTAGCAATTTACAAGTTGGTCTGGCCGAATACAAAGCCTACCACTTGTTGAAATTTGTAGCAATTTACAAGTTGGTCTGGCCGAATACAAAGTCAGAGGAGCAATGAAGATACAAAGCCTACCACTTGTTGAAATTTGTAGCAATTTACAAGTTGGTCTGGCCGAATACAAAGCCTACCACTTGTTGAAATTTGTAGCAATTTACAAGTTGGTCTGGCCGAATACAAACTTGTTGAAATTTGTAGCAATTTACAAGTCGGGGTGAAGCTGATGATACTGCTGTCCGACATATAGCAATCCACTTGTTCAAGCCGACATCAATTTACAGGTTCAAATAAAGTTGATATTATTGTTTAAACTCTTGTTGAAATTTGCAGCAATTTACAAGTAGATCATTGTTTAACACCTGTTATAACTTGAGTAAAGGTTATTGTTTGTATTAACCCTTGTTGAAATTTGTAGCAATTTACAAGTTGGTCAGGCCGATTAAAAAGCTTAGCTTCGCTTGTTGAAATTTGTAGCAATTTACAAGTTGAAATTAAGCCGAGATGGTTCCTTGGCTTCACTTGTTGAAATTTGTAGCAATTTACAAGTTGGAGTCAAGCCGAGATATTTGTTTCTCTTCGCTTGTTGAAATTTGTAGCAATTTACAAGTCGAAGGGAAGCCGATGTTATGGCATACAGAATTATAGCAGTCTGCTGGTTGGAGAAACCAAGGAAGATGTTCAAACACTTGTTGAAATTTGCAGCAATTTACAAGTTGAAGTTAAGCCGACATGTTACCATCTGTTGAAATTTGCAGCAATTTACAGGTTGAGGTAAAGGTTAAGATTGTTGTTTAACACTTGCTAAAACTTGAGTAAAAGTTTACTGTTTATTTTAATCCTTGTTGAAATTTGTAGCAATTTACAAGAAGGGCAGACTGAGATTGTTGTTTAACATTGAATAGTATATGTTTTATACTTGTTGAAGTTTATGACAAGATTGCAGGACAGTTCCTTGCCGAAGTAAAATTTGCAGGTGTTATATCCGAGGTATGTGACCCCGAGAACATTGCACAAAAAAGGAAGAGTACGAAAAGTATGCAAAATATTCTAAGTATAAAGCTACACAGAAGCAGTAAAGAAAAGTCAGAGACTGAAGCATAAAGATAACAGGAGTCAATTGTTTTTAAAACAACAAAGAAGGGCACATCGGCCACAAAACAAGCTTACATTGTTCAGAAAACAAAACAAAGTACAAAAGCAACAAAATACAAAAGACAATCAAACTTCTTCAACTTGGGCAGATGGTTGGGCTGGAACCTCGGAAGGCTCTGGAAGAACCACCTCGGCGTCCTTTTGCTCCACAACCTCTGCGTCTTTTTCAGCCACGACCTCAGCTTCCTTGTCTGATGCCACCTCGGCCTCCCTGTCAGCTGCGATCTCGGCATCGATTTCGGCCAGAGTCTTCTCCACACTTCTATCAGCCAGAAGCAGATCAGATGATAAGTGAACTGGGCCAGTCTCCTTGGGCACCTTTTCAACCTCCTCATCCTCCTCTTGGGTTAGATCCATTACTTGATCGCCCTGAGGAGGTGACTTTGTTTCAATGGCTTCCTTGGATTTCCTGACCAAGGCTTCAGTTTCAACTTCATCTTCATCTTCAACTTCATCTTCAGCCTCGGCTTCAGAATCAGCTTCTTCAACCTGAGTAGAAGGTGGAGGAAGAGCATAGGGAAGACGCATGGCTTTGGTCTTGCGCCAGGGCGAGTCGGCAGGAAGACCAAGCTCTTTGGCCAAGGCGTTCCAACCTAGGATAAATCCCTTGTTACACGCCTGCTTGACCTGAAGCTTGTAATCTTCTGCGACGTCGGCCATACCCTGGTTGTAGCCCTTTGCGTCGGCAGCTTTGAGGTCGGCTTCCTTGGTGGCCAATGCCTTATGGAGTTCTTTCTCGGCTACAGCTTTTTTAGCGTCGGCCTCATTCTTCTCGGCTTCGGCGACTTTTCTAACAGCTTCAGCAGCCTCGGCCTTTTCATCAGCTATTTGCTTTGCCTTTGTCGCCGCCTCGGCCTGATCCTCCAATTTTTTCATCCTTAGCTGATCCCTTTTATGAATCTTCTGAACGGCAGAGAACTCCTTCTTCACTTCAGATAGCTCCTTCTTAGTTTCAAAGGCTTGCATGGAGAAGGAGTGGGCATGTTGAATGGCCTGAAAGTTCACAAGGCAAAGGATATTACAGAATGAAACAAAATTTTACAAATATGAAGAAAATGGCAGAAGGGCAAAATCACAAAGACTTACTTGGACGGAGCGTTGCAACATGAGGGCATAGTTCTCATAGTCGCTGTTCTTGGCATTTCGCTCAAGATCACCTTCTAGGAGAACTGCCGTGCTGAGTGCCACGCCAATCTCAATGTTGGAGGAGCTTTCATTAGCATAGACCGGCCTGTTTTCAAGAGTAACTTTGGGTTCCCAAGGAACTTTGGGAACCCTGGAGCCCGAAGTCGTGGCAGATGAAGGCCTCGGCTTCTTCTGCTGAGTGGCCCCTGATGGCTGGGCTTCAGCAGATCTTTTTGCAGGTGCCGAAGTAGTCTTCTCGGCCAATTGAGAGATTGGCACCGCGTCTCCAGCCTCGGCGTCAATCTCAGTCGCCTTGGCCTTTGGTTGGGCCTTCTTCATTCTTTTGGGTTTTGGCGGCGGCACTTGTTGGGATGGCGCATCATCCATATCGTCAGGGATGTCGGCCAGAAGGTCCAGCACCACTTTCTTTGGTCGCTCCATCTCGGCTGTCTTTACAAGACGTCGGCGACGCTTTCTTTCGATTACTGGAATCAAGTTTGGTGCCGAGGTTGAAGGCTGATCGGCTAGCTCAGATGTGGAGGCAGCCTGTTCAGAAGAAGCAGTTGATTGAGAGGCGCTCTTCTTCTTCTTCTTCGGAACGTCGGCTAATTTGGATTTGTATGTGGGGATGAAATTCAGCAACAGTGGAGTTTTTCGTTGCTGAAGTGGAAGGTCCAAAAGTTTCTTCAAACCTTTCCCAGGATAGTAGGACTGGCGGAAGTCCTTGGGAGGCTTGCGAACGTCTGCAAAAGGAGACACAACATCAGAAACAGATAAAATTTTTGGAAAAAATTAAAGAAAGCAACAGTTAAGCAGTTGACACAGGGATCTTACCCTTGCCCTCCTTGACCGTTCGAGGAAGGGGGAAGAGTTGAACTTCTTCATCTGGGCCAAATTCCCAGTTTCCAGAAGCGATCAAGTAATCGTCTCCAGCCCCTTTGTTGGAGTCTGGAAGGTCGGCTACAATCTTAAACTCAGTGGACCTCGGCTTGAGGTAATAGACAAAACCTTTTTCCTTAAGGTTCAGGGCACACATGGTATAGCAATACTGGATGTCGGCAAGAGTGATCCTAACACTCTCCTGCCGAGCTAAGGCTATTATTCCATTGAGCATCCTATAGGTGTTTATGGTGAGTTGCATGGGGTTGAGGGTGTAGTAATGAAGAACTTCACGGAAGAGGGGATCTAAAGGAAATCGAAGTCCACACTGAACAAAGGCTACAACAGGAAAGGGCATCTTATCACCATCGGGCATAATAGAGTCGTTCTCCCCAGCTAGTCTGAGATGAACACCCTCTGGGATGGAGAACTCTTGCTTAAAATATTCTAGTTTGGTTGGGGAATTGACCTTATCTCTCCACACACCCATGGTTTTGATATAAAAGAGTGGGATAACAGAAAAAAGGAGATCTACAGGGTTTTAAGGACCTCGGCTTAAACCTAGGGACAAATTATTTCAATTTTTCCTAAGGATTGATGGTTCTACAGCAAATCCCAAACCTAAAACTACGAAGAATGAGTATGAAGGGCAGAAATCTGGAAAACAGAAAAACAGAAATGAAGTCTTAGATTCAAGAACAGAGAGGGAGGAAGACCAAGAACAAGAGGTGCAACAGTGTGAGTATTCGTGGCTTGTGCAAAAAACCGATAAATATAGGCGTCTTCAGGTGAAAGATTCAGAAATTAAAACGACAATGACAAGCAATTTCATGGATAAATTAAGAACTGGAGGAGAAGAGCCAGTTGCTTACCAGAGAAGGTGAAGGCCGGGGTGAGCTTCGCCGAGATCAGATGGTGGACGCTACAGTAATGAAAGCTTCACAGAAATGGCAAATGGAGGCAGTTGCAGAGCTTCGAGCAAGAGCAATGGAGGATTCGAAGGAGAAGGGGCTTTAGAGAGAGAGAGAACAAGGAAATTCGGAATGCAAAAGTGAAAGGAGAGAGAAAGAGGCAAATGTTTTGTCAAAATTTGAAAAGGCGGCAAAACTGCAATAATTACGCCTAGGGTAACGCAGGCGTCAGACGGCGCAGCAGAGAAAAGACGGTTTGCGGGCGCGTCACCAGCACGGACCACTAAGGATAAAACACGTCGTTGGAACGGTTGTAAAGCGGTGCGTGACAGCTCATGCGCGTATGGGAGTCGATTTGAATTTGAAGAAGGCATGTCGGCCTGAAGTAAATGATCTCGGCTAGAAAATTCTTAAGCCGAGGTCTGAGAAAGAAGTTCAGTGTAAGTTCCATCGCCTCAGTATGCCGAGGTAATAGAACTTAGGGGGCAGTTGTGGGGATATATTTCTGAGAATCAACACGTGGCAAGGGGACGCCGATGTGTCATCCGAGGAGCTTTGTGTCACAGTAAAAGTTTTGCCAATATACTCAAGTATTGCCGAGGTGATTTCCAAAGGCATCTTAATTCGGATAAATCCCTCCAACCTCGGCTTAAGATACAAAACCCGAGCTACCCGCAGAAGAGTGAGCCGAGGTTGATGTTATAAAATATTATCTTGGTTAGGTGGATGTCCAGCCTAGTGGAGAAAGTCATGAAGCCATTATCTCACCAACTAGTGGCCTTGAGGCCATGTGAAATAGCCATGAGGCCATTAGCAGCCGTGTGAAGGAATAAACAGCTTTTACCTGGAAAGCTGCCAAAAGTGCACTAGTGGGCTGGCAAGCCAGCTCAAAAGCTGGTAATCACTCCATCTCTATTCCGGTGTATATATAGAGATGGAGGACAACAAACAGGGGGATTCATTCTGAACAGAGCATATACAACTACGAACCAATTGTAACACTTACAATTACATGCTAAGAGAGTAAGAGAGTAACAGAGAGTATATTGTAATTTTTACCATTCATTCAATAGTGAAATTACCTCGGCCTCCCGTGGACGTAGGCAATAATTGCCGAACCACGTAAAATCCTCTTTGTGTCTTTGTGCTATTATTTGTGCCATCTATTCTGCCTGTGTTTTTACCGCTGAATCACTAAGATAGGCAGTGTGATCAGAAAATCACCCACACAGAATCATAGAACACCAAAAGCTGTGGAAGGTTCTAAATATCGGCCGGTACGTACCGGAAAATGGGGGGGCCGCGTTGGATACTCACCGGTATACCGGTGAGATTGGATTTCACGTCCGTATCGGCCGATTCCCGACACGTATCGGCCCGAATCCAATACATATGACGATACAGTCCGATACACGCCGGTACGGATGAAAATCAGCGCAAAAAACCTGCAAGATCTAAGATTCTTTGGGCTATGGAGTTCACTTTGATCTTCAGGCTTCTTCAAAGATGGTTTGTGTCCTGAGTTGCAAGTTATAATTTGTGTTTATGCTCTGTTTTTGGTGAGTTGTTGATGCTCTGTTTTTTGGAACCGTTGCTGCTGCTATGCTCTGTTTTAGTGCTAAATGTTTAGAGGTTTTTTTCCCTCATTTTTCTTTGTTTATGGTGGTGATGATATGGATAGGGGGGAGTGGAATTGTACGGTGGAGATGAAAGGGCAGCAGCAACAGCATATTTAGTGTGGGAAGATCTAACGGTGATGCTTCCAAACTCTGGGCATGGATCCACAAAGAAGTTGCTGAATGTGCTGAGTGGGTGTGCTGAATACGCCTACAGGCTACACTACACCACCACTGTTTATATCAATATATATATTTTTACTGAGCAGAAGAAGGGAAAAAAAATAAGAAAAATACATGTTAAAACCAATCTGTCAAAAGTTGGATTAGTGGAAAGGTTGTTTATTGGTTTTTATTATTTATTTATTTTGGTGCCATGTTTTTGTATTTTATTTTTTTTATTTGTGTCTTGCTTTGGTGTAGATGTTTAAGATTTAGAATTTTTTTTTAAAGAGGTTTATTCTAATTAGATTTTTATTTTTATTTTAAATATATTATTGTTACTAAGTAAATTAGAATTACAATATTTGTCAATTGAAAACTGTTATTGTAGATAATTAAAAGTTATAATTGAGACTAAAATAAGTACATATCATTTAGTTGAAAATGAGTCAAAAGTACTCTTACATATCAAAATTTTGATTAAAATGTGACAAATTAAGGCTAAAAGAGTAAAAAAAATGCATAAAATTGAGTTTTAGAGGGATTGTTAATGATTTTTAAAATTTCACAGCCGCGACACCCGATTCCCGATACGTACCGGCCGATACTACCGATACCGATACTCCGCGATCGATACCGTTACGTTACCCGATACCACGATTTAGAACTAATTTGTGCTACATGGCAAATCAGGAGGAGCACTAGTACTACCACCTACCAAGGACAAATGGTTGGGGAAGGTTGAGCAACACTAACAGTGTCTGGGTTCTTGGTGCGAAACATAATCATCTTGTCCAAAAAATAAGAATGAAATGACCATATATTTTCTTTGTGTTAAAATGACACACCAGATCCCATAAATCAAGAGAATTTAATTGGTAGGAATGACCCATCCAATTTCTAACTTCTTGTACATATATAAAAAGGTTTGATACCCAGCTAAAAAACTCTAAAAAACATATGGTAGGGGATGCAGGCATTCTAATTGTGATGTGAAAAAGATTCAATTAATCCTACCAAATCCCAAATTATACTTTTTGTACGCAATTGTTCCCACATGAAGTCAACACCTACCTAGCTCAGATCTGTTTTAGACATCTCCAAACTCGGTAACCCAAAAGGACAAAGCTATTTTGCATAAATATAACATCCATGTAATGATCTCATCATGTAATAATAAAGTTAGCTATAAAACACATGTCCTGAAATTTAGTAACCATTGTTTTTTATCCAAGTAAAGCCAAAAGGTGGGTGGGTGAGACTTGAGTTAGATGTTTCATGTGGGTCGTACACAGCGGTTTTGACCACACCTTTCTCATCCACACCCACCCACCCACCCACCACAACAGACTGTATGTATGCGGATACGTATCAATATTAACAATACAGTTAAATTATTAGACGATATAAAACAGTATTAATCGATATATCAATGAATATAAAGAGAGAAGAATTTACGTGGGGTTGGGATGAAACGGAGTTCAGGGAAGATATGGATGAGAAAAACAAGCGTAGAAGGAGTGGCGACGTGGTTGAGAGTCCACACGAGGGCGTCCATGCTCGACGACTCACTATCTGTCTTCCCCACCGCCACATAAACCACATCTTCTCCGTTTTGGAAATCAAAGGAGAAGACACTGCCATCGAATTCTTCTTTGATCGCCGGCATAGGCTCTCTGTTGTCGATCTCAAACACCTCGCTCCAACTCTCTTCTTCTTTTTCTTCTTCTATCTCGCATATGCTGCTAAAATTTCTCGTCTCAGTATTGCTCTGCCCTTCATCAGAATGCGAATCTCCGGTCTCTATCATGACTGCTGTTATTTTTTAGGGAAAACAAAAACCCAAAACGATGAAACAACTTGATGATGATGATGATCACAAGTACTTCAACCTGTTGCTAAGAATCTTGGATTGCATCAGAGTTTCTTTGTAGTTTGAGAATTGAGAGAGAGAGAGAGAGAGAGAGAGAGAGAGAGAGAATTATATATGAGAAGACAAACAAACTAGTATGACAGAAGTGCATACAAGTCTTTAGAATCTTAAATATCAGTCTATACGTATTTCACCAGAGTTTTGACTATGATATGTATGGGTAATTATTCAGTAATAAAATGTTATAGGATTTAAATTTCCTATTAAATAAATAATTAAATGCCTGTGGGTCTGCAATCTAGACATTTAATCATTAGTGTGGGGTCTGTAATATACAACATTTAGTTATTTATTTGGTAAAATTTTTGATATTCTTAACATTATGTATTTTGGAATATGGATATGTGGTGTGGGGTCTGTAATGTAAGATATTTAGTTATTTATTTGGTAGAAATTTTGATATTCTTAACATTATGCATTTTGGAATATGGATTTGTGGTGTGGGGTCTGTAATGTAAGATATTTAGTCATTTATTTGGTAGAAAATTTAATATTCCTAGCATTATCTATTTTGGAGTATGGACATGTGATATTTCATAGTATTATGATTGGTGGAAAAATAGATAAATGAGGTATTGTATTGGGTGATTAAAAAACATGAAGAGTCATATTAAATAATGATTAATTAAGAAATAAATTCACGTAATATTTTAAAAATATTGAACAATTTCCCGGTATTGTGTCGGTCAATACGCATTGGCCCATACTGATGTTTAAACATATATGACATGTATGATCCATACTTAATTTAAAAATATTGATGTTATTTTTTTATGTTAAAATATATATTACTCAATTTAATTCATGTCCTACAATAGTCCACGAATGAGCTCTCTTTGGTTATACATTAAAAACCTGGCTAAATTATAAACACACCTCTTAAGATTTATTTAAATTATAAATTATTTTTTATGATTCTAAAAATTATATTATACTCTTTAAGATTTCTAATTTCATAACAAATAGATTTTTTTATTAATAAATTATCAAGTTAATTAACAGTTTTTAATAATATTAAAATTTTATTTCAATTAATATTTCAGATAATTTTATTATTGTATAGGTGAACAGTTAAAAATTTCACTTTTTCAATTAATTCTGTTAAATAAAAAATTATGACAGGGAGATATTTATAATTTTCCAAACCACATGGGGCAATTTGTATTTTAAGCAAATCTCAAGATGTGTATTTGTAATTTACCCTAAAAACTTCAACACTCTTTCAATATTTTCAGAATAATATTAAAGATCTTAAAAATTTTATTCAAATTTTTATCAAATATCTCATACGAATTTAAAACTCATATAAAATCCATATAATGTAAGTCTCACATGTGAAATATTTAATAAAATTTTTGACACAAAATGTATTGCTCAACAAGCATCAAGCAAGGGATCACAAAGATGCATTTTGGTCTTAAAAACAAACTTGAAAAGGGGGAAATTATTAAATATTTTCAGAATATCATGTATTTGTACTTTTTAACCAATTATCATTCAATATGTTTGTTCATGTTTCTTAATCATCCAATATAATATCTTACCTACCTACTTTTTTTATCAATTATAATACTATAAAATGAGTTTAGATCATCGGCCGCACTATCCTGCAGCCCTCCATGCCACGCTTCAAAAACGACATCATTTTGGTCAAAACGACATCGTTTTGTTTAGTGTTATTATTTTTTTCCCCCCAAAATTTGAGTTTCCTGCCCACTTTCATCTTTCTCCATCATCTGATATGTTTAGCCCTAACAGAGAAGAGAGAGAGAGGCAGAGAGATGACAACGGAGGAACACGAGAGACAGAGAAACAACGGAGATTGGTTATTTGGTGAGGTGGTCTGAACAGTTAGGGAATCGGAGAGCTCGGTGGCGGTGCGGAAGGGCAATGTGGAGTAGAGGTTGGAAGTAGTGGAGGTGGAGAAGATGAGGCAAGAGAATCAGAAACCAAGGACGAGGCTGATGAGGCAGTGGAGGACTAGCCAGAATATAGCCGTCGTAGATTTGATTCTGCCGTCTTGAGATGCGTCCAACGACGGTGTGTCTCTGAAGTTGTTGTTCTAGCGGTTGATGTAGCTCTGCTGCAATGCAAACAGCTTCATTTTTCTCTCTCCTCTGCTATTACCAACACACGTATGCACACAAAGGGTTGATGGTGGAATGTAAACAGATGATGTGGATATGGAGAGTTATTTGTGAGTCCCTCCATTTGAAGTTTGGACTTTGATTTGGTGTTTGTTGTAAGAAAGAGAGAGAGAGAGAGAGAGGGGGTTGGGGGAAGGGGATGGTGGAGTTGAAGGGTTTTGGGTGGGTAAAGGTAAATGAAAAGGGGCTGAAAAATAAAAATAAAAATAAAAATAAAAATAAAAATAAAAAATGATGTTGTTTTTGGAGCGCAAAAGGAGAGCTGCAAGATAGTGCGACCGATGATCCAAACTCCTATAAAATATTACGTATTTATATTTTAAAATAACTGAATAATTAGCTTGAAAAGGTTATGTAATTGATTGTCTTGTTGTCTGACTTTAGTAGTTTGGCCCACACCTATACAATAATACATGACGTTGTCCTTTTCATACAATGAGAAATTGTGAATTATTAGTCCTGGTTTTTTATCTTTACTTATTTTATTTTAAACTTTGTAATCAATGCCCCAATTTCTCAGAAGCTCAGTTTGATCTGAGATTATTAGTCCGTTTATTAATATATGCATATATAATGTTCAACTTTGATTAATTTTTAAACATAATATTATATTAATAATACATTAGTTTAATAGATCATCCTTTTCATAGCATATACCCTTTTTTAAAAATTAATTGTAATTATTCATTTAAATTTTAAAATCTTCATTTTATAAGATTAAAAATTAATAATTAAATTTGTATATTCAAGTTGTTAACATATCATTCCTAACAAGAAGTGTAATTTATAATTTTAGGATTAACTATTGCTAATGCAACAATATTACACACACATAATTAACTACATGAGATCATGTGTTGTAAGTGATTTTATAAATGGTCTTCTAACTTGTTTCGCAACTTTTGATTATAATCAAAAAGTCAAAAAAATTATTTTAAGATGTTACATAACTCTTTCTACTCTTTATATATTTTTTAATAAAAAATTAAAAAATTACTAAAATAGTATATTTTCTAACGGGACCTTATTCTTCAACTTTTCTTTCGTTGATGTGATTTTTTTATTATTATTTTATATTCTGCCTGAGATATAATAATGTGGGTTTTGGATTTTACTCAATATATATATATATCACGCGAGTCTGTCCTTTTGTTTGTATAATGCCAAATGATTTTTTTTTTTTTTGTTATTTAACAATTTACTTTAAGAGAGTATTTATTTATTTATAATTTTTGTGTTGCACTTTTTGCCGTTTTGATAAAGAGTCGATTATAGGTATCATAATGATAAGATAATTATATATATACATATATGAAATACAATTAAGAAAAATTCTATGTGCACTTTTGGTTATGACTTTTGGGGTATTTGATTATAATCTATTGGCATTATTTTAGTTATGATTAAAGAATATTTTAATTATACCTTAAGTGATGTTTGTTATAACTCATTTTTAGTTATAATGGCTATATGATTAAATTATAACATTTGTAATAATCAAATACACAAATGTCATATCTTGCATTACCGACAAATTAATGGGATATTATTTTGTCTTGTTTTGCTTTTTTCTATTTTATAGTTACTTTTAATTTATTTGTAAATATATATATACACTTATATAAGAGATATATAAAGATAAAATTTTGAGATTATTTTGCCTCCGTTTGGGAAGTGGGTTGGCTTTTTGGCTTTTTGGCTTTTTTGGCTTTTTTAGCCTGGGCTTAAAAGTTTGGTTTGGGAAGGGCTTTTTGGCTTTTTGGCTTTTTTGACTTTTTTTGTGAGAGAGGAGTGTAATGATTATGAGTTGGATGTGATGTTTTGTTTTTTGTGGCTAAAAAAGCCTATTTTGTCTTTTGTGGCTAAAATAGCCAAAAAAACCCAAAAAAGTTCTTGTCAAACGGAGGCTTTACGGGTCTGTTGGAGAACTACTTTAAAAAGTTAATAATCAAGTAATTTGTCATGAGTTAAAAAAATCAAATGTGATATCAATTTTTTTTATAAAAGAATAATAATAACTACTTAAATGCATTATTTTTTTTATTTTTTTTAAAAAAGGTAAAAAGTTATTAAAAAGCCAACTTGAAATGTGTACTATTACAAATGCAAACAGTATTTTCTAGTGTTTTCTAAAACAGTTAATAAATAAACAGGCATTTAAATTGCAAATCGCATCTCCACATAGGAGAGAAGATTATTTGTGCATATTTGTGTGTGAATACTCAGATGGAATATCCGAATACGTACGAGAATCACGGCCACAAAATAAGGAATCAGTCAAAAGTCAAATGTCTATATTCCCTTTGATTCTCTCTCTTTATTATAGACATACATCACATGTACAATTATGTATGTATGGATGGCTTTGGATTAGAGGATCTGCTGTGCCAGTCCACACAATTCTTCAGTGGGTAACTCCCATCATCCTAGTTGCCAGTTTTGACCTCATTGATGGCGGTGATCATAGCACGTTTTGACTCTATAAAATGGAAGGAATTAAGAATATAATAGAAGGGCTTTTCTTAAGTGTGCAACCCACCATATGTCACTTATACAAAAAGTGTAAGTAAAAAGTGAAAACAAAAAGTAGGACTGAACACAGAAAGACGTAAGTGTAAGGTGTAAGTTGCACATCATAACAGAACCCATAATAGAATTGAAAGTATAATGATATCAGATTGATGCCGATTAAAAAAAAAAAATGAATATTAGATTAAAAATGTATAATAAAAAGTATTTATTTATATATTATCGGATTAGTAATACTATAAATAATATTAATATTTAATTTTTTTTCTAACAAATATAAATTTTACTTACAAATCATTTAAAAATTCATTAATTTCCTCATTCAATTTTTAATCTCAACCTCTTTATGAGATTCTTACCAATAAAAAGATTACTAGTCCAACGGAATAACTAATCTCCTTACTCGTATTTTTAACAAAATACTCTTTAAATAACTCTCACCGTTTATTAATTCAATCTCTCTCCTCTAAGAGCTAAACCAACATAGCCTTCATTTCCACTCTTGCAATCCAACCTAAAACGACAGTAGGAGACTTCACCAATTATTAGTTGGCACCTTCCCAATCTCTTTACTTTATGTCAGTACTTCTTGTCATTTCATGACAAATGTGTTACAAAGAAAAAGTAAAACCCTTTTGCGAAAGATGGCGTAAATGTTACAAACTAGTAGTATGAAGGTAACTGTAGAAGATAATTCGGTCCAAGAAAATTTAGAGTTCGTTTGGTATTAGTTAGTTAATATAATTAATTTTTTTGTGTTGAGACTTTTTTAATCTAATTTTTTTAATTTTATTTAGTTTTTGTTTTGGAATTTTTTTATTTTTGTGAAAAAAAAGTATAATAATTATGAATAAAAAATAATATTTTATCATATTAACTTACATAACATATTCTTTTTATACTTTTTTAGCCTCAATGAAAAAATCAAATGAGAACTTAGGCCCAGAAAGGAAAGGCATTCCAGCATTCAAGGCCAGAGTGTGATCAGTTAGGGCAAACCAAAGGAAGCGATCACAATGATCGGCCTAAACTAGCGCAATCTTGTTGATATGTACGAAGTGAATTTTAATAAACAGTCCTATTGGAGACTCCTAGTGGGGGTGCCTCCCGCACCCCCACCTCTACATGGGGGACTGTGACTTACAAATAGAAAAAAAAAAAAAAAAAAAAAAATTTAAGCCAATCACAAAACAATAGAGGTGTTGGGGTCACCCCAATAGAGGTCCAACTTATTTTTCTTTGACAAAAAATTATTCGTCTAATGAAACAGAGAATATCCAACGGCCAACAGTGGTGACAAATCAAGTACCATTTGCTTATAAAAGGACACAATACCACCACATTTAAGGGCAAAAAAAAGTCCTACACATGGTTAATATTTAATATAGTTATATCTGATATTAGGATGATTTGGTTGTCGGAGAGTCCTCGGACTAATATAGGTTGGGGGAGGAATTTGACTTTAGATTTTCTGGTAGGAAAGATGAGACATGACTCATCATCAAACTAATTTCTATGGAGACAAATTTGCCATCCACAGTAACACTTAGGTGCTTGTAAAGGAGAGGTTAAAATTCAACTCTGCTTGAGAATTAATTTAACAATTAATAACTTATGAAAATTTGCATTTAATTATTTTAAAAAATAATAATAATAATAAATTAATTAATTAATTAACTTATTCAGAGTTTATCTGAAATATATATTAGTGTAAAAGTTAGTTTTAAATTAACTCAATTCAATCACAAACAAAGATATTATTAAAAATAATAATTTTGTGGATGTTCAATATTTATTATTTATAAATTATTTTAATAATGATTCAACATGATAATTATTCTTACCAAATACCTTAATTAAAAATCTTAGTGTATCAATTTTAAGAAACACACACAAATATACAAATATATCAACAACAAAAAAAAAAAAATTTGGCAGATTTTTTTGGTGGCAACATTGCCACTTGTTTGCTTGCATGCAATATAGGAGATGAGACCCAATTATGTGCCTTGAACTTGCAAAATTTGATTAGATTCCACAGAATGACTAGGGGAGAGAGAGAGAGAGAGGGGGACGCCTCGACAATGCATTGTGTGTGTATATATATATATATGCATGCTTACATTCAGTGAGGAAAGGAGGAAAAAGAAAATTCTATGAGCAACAAAGCAGTAGGAGAAGAAGAAGAGTGGGAGATTAAAGAAGTTAAAATTTTTTACCATTTCATCATCCTATTATTAAGTAAGAAAATCATCTCAACCCTCTCATTTTTTTTTAAATGTTGAAATTTTCAGATTATATTTATATGATAAAATGACTAAACTCGTAAATAGAATTTTATTTATAGTTGTATGTAAATTTATGATTTGTATATCAAATCTTTGAAGATATTGGTAGCCTTAAAATCATGATAATATTATGGAATTTGGACTTGCATGTGTAGTTTGCCAGTAAAAAGATTATTGAAGATTTTATTTGGCTCTTAAATCTGTCAGAAAATTTGTACGAATTTTTAGACAATTTTATCTCAAAATTTGAAGATGATTTCTTCTACAAAGTTGTTGGGAATGATGTCTTCATCGAGGAATTTTTGAAACAATTATTAAGCTTTGTACGAATTTATACAAATTTTTAATTAAATCTGAAACTGTAAGACAGATTTTACTATATGTTTGAAAATTTATTAAAAATTCTATATTAAGCCAAATCTGGTAATTTCTAACTAAAAGATGAAATTTGAGAAGTCTAGTTTCATAATAAATTTTTAGATTATGGATTTGATCTATGAATTTAAGTATGGAATTAATTTAAGAAAATGTGATAAATCTGTGTCATAAAATTTCTAAAAATTTTACAGAATTATTTATAACTTATTTTGGGAAATTCTTTGTGAAAAATGACCTAAACATGTTTATTGAATATTCTGTATATTTTCACGAATTTCAGAATTGCATAAAATAATTTATTTATAATTTTTATTACCTAAGGTACATCCTGAAAATTTCTGGGCAGGTTTAAGATCATTACTTCAATTAATTATTTTGATAAAAAAAATTTAATTATTATGTTGGTCTAATTCATTAAATATCGTAAATTAGTAATCCATGTATGGGTGTATTGTGGTTTATTTAATATTGTGGTAGTATAATCTTGTAAATTAAAAATCGATGCATGTGTGCAATTATGGTTTATTTTCTTTGTATCTAAATTATTATTTCATACCATGGTTTAAATAAATTGTTTATTTAAATTTTGTACAATTATTTATTATTGTGTGACATGTGTAATTATGTTGAAAATTTTAATAAGTTGGTATAACATTATTTATAATTAAAAATTAGATTTATTTGTGATTAATATCAAAACTAACTGAAATGATTAACGGCATATACAAAGTTAACAATTGACGGTTAATACCAGTTGTTCAGGATGAGTCTTGGTTTTAAAGAGTATACGAAATTAAGGGTTGACGGTTAATATCGGTTGTCTAGGGTAAGCCCTGGTTTTGAGAATTCTTACGTAAATTGTGTTGCGAAACCCTAAGATGGCACGGGACTTATTTGAACCCTTTTCAATATTCGATTTTGGAATAAGGGTGGATGTGCAGGTGGCACACAGGGAGGTTACGTACTTCTAGCAGACCGTTTCCTTGGGACAAACTATGGATGCTACTACTTGGGTATATAACTCCGGATGTGGGCATCCCTAGTAGTTACGGTCGGTAACACTTGAATATTTGACCAAGGGGGGTTTCAAATTAACCATTGTCATGCTTAGTAGTTGGTAAGTTAAATCTCTTTGATGAGATTTCGAGTGTCACCTAATTTATTAGAATTATTGAAATTATTTTAGTGGTTGTAATTTATGTTTACAATTATATTGTTATCTTATATTTATAATCTCATTATTTTTCTCTTAAAAAGAATGGTAGATTGGTTATATTTTCTTACTGTGTTGCAAAACTCATAGCATATATTTTTGTTGCCCTGACGTTTTATGCCAGGTTTTGACAACGAAATAATTGAGGCTGAAATGGAGTTGACGCTAACGTAGAACCTTAGCTAACTTAAAACCCTAATTAGAGCCGAATAAATTTTATTATTTTATATAATAGCTATTAAGGACTTTATAATTTCATTTGATGTTGTATTTGGATAATTTTAAATTTTTATTTATTGTTGATTGAACCTTTGGTTATATACGAGAGTTGAAATGTCTAATTATGATGTCAACTTTTTGATTTATTAAGTCATTTCGTCTATTTAATTTCTCTTGATGTTCTAAAAATTTAAGCCGTCACATAACTAACTTTCACGGATTAATAATAAAATTTCAATAAGAAAAATGTTAAGAATTATTTTAGCGTGAAAATAATGACATTGTATTATTTATTATGAAAAATTGTGATTATATTATTTGCACCGTCATAAAATATATAAGATGCACCCTTTTGAAGGTACAGGTGGTATTAGCAACTTTATGTGGAAGGCAACAATTGCATATAAAGTGAATTCTTAAACCTTAGGATGACCAATTACCCATGCTTTCATACTTTGCTTTTTGTAATTTGATGGGGACTATTTCCTGATTCTTTATCGAGAAATATTATGTCATTAAAATTTTTTTTATCGCGGTTTAATATCACTATTTTTTATAATTAAATATTTGTAATTTGTATAATAAGTGAGATCAATAATAATGACATAATACTAGTTGGTACATTAGTGTGTACACTAATTGGTGCATATAGCACCATCGGATTAGAATAATGCTATATGTACTAATTAATGTATTAACTAATATTCTAACAGATAATGTAACATAATTTTAGAAGTTTTGGATATCAGTGGTACTATATGCACCAATTAATATATACACACTAGTGTATCAACTAGTGTTATACCATTATTACTGACCCCACCTATTATACAAATTATAAATATCCAAAATTTTTAAAATTATGTCATATCTTCTGTTAGTATACTAGTTAATATATTAATTGGTACATATAACGTTATTATTTGGATATTTGTAATTTGTATAATAGGTGGGGTCAGTAATAATGACATAACACTAGTTGGTACATTAGTATGTACGTTAATTGGTGCATGTAGTACCACTAAATTAAAATAATGCTATATGTACCAATTAATATACTAACAGATGATATAACATAATTTTAAAAGTTTTAGATATTTGTAATTTATATAATATATGAGGTCAATAATAATAATATAACACTAATTAATATATTAGTGTGTATATTAATTGGTATATGTAGTACTACTGTTATGATTAATTTTTTTATTTGAAGATAATTAATAAGCCATTAATGAATATAAAATGGTAAAAAAAATAAATAACACATAACAATTCTCTACTTATTCGCCAACTAATGTTAGCTCAAACAACAAAAGGAGTTGTCAACATAATGGGTCATATGGAATTTTGTTCAAATGCATTAAAGGAACTTTGGCATCCAAAGGTAGGCAAAGCAAAAAATCATGACCTTGCATTGATAAGAACATTGGTACCCACGCATTACCGATGTTAACTTTTCTTTTTTTCGCTACGTATATAAAAATTAAAACTTTTGTTAACATATGTTCTAAGAACAGATATTAAGGAATGTATTAGATGAATATAATTATTTCAATTTATATAGGAAGTTGGAAAAAAACTTTTAAAGTTTTTAGAATTAATAAATTTTTTTACATAGAGACCAAAATACTCTCCTCATATTTCCCCTCAGTTTCATTCAGTAATTTGACTTCTATTGTTTTATTTTATAATTTTTAATTTGCAACACATATAGTGATTATATAATTTTAATTATAACAGTATTTTTATTTATTTGGTTTTTTATTTTTTGGAATAAATTTAAGTGTATTTTTATTTTTTGCTGTAATATTATAGCATCAATGGATTTTTTCTTTTCTCTAAATCTTTTAAATTTAGACTACACTTAAAAATTTGGTCGCTAAATAGGCGATTAAAATTTTTTTAGTCGGCATTAGTCTACATTTTAGCCACTAATTCTTGTTTTAAGCTGTGTTTGGAAAGTGGCTCATTGGGCTCATTTGGCTCAATGAGCCACAAAAGACAAAATAGCAATTTGAGCCACAAAAGACAAAAAATCACATCCAACCCATAATCATTACACTCTTCTCTCACCAAAAAAGCCAAAAAGCCAAGAGCCCTTCCCAAACCAGGTTTTTGAGCCCAGGCTCATATAGCCAAAAAAGCCAAAAAAACCAAAAAGCCAAAGAGCCCAGCCCACTTCCCAAACGGAGGCTTAGTCGTTGTATACAACCATTTGCCAACCAAAAAGAGTTCAGTCGCCAAATAACAAGCTTATTTTTTGGATTACTCTTTGGTGACCAAATATTTTCGCCGGCAAATATAAACTTTTGGTGACGAAAAAAATTTAGTCGTATAATCAATTTTTGTCGACGAAAAAAAAATAGTAGCCAAATTACACTTTTGGCTACAAAAATTTAAGTCGGTATTGATTATTATTTGGTGACAAATATAAGTTTAGTCGCTAAAGGTAGAAACAAAAAAAAAATTTAGAGGGAAGCAAATATTGGCCCTCTCGCCCCTCTTTCAAACAAACACAAGATCTATGTTCTCTCTCACACACATAGAGCTCTCTCACACACATAACAGTCACCACCAAACCTCACCCCCCGCTCACCATCGCTACTTGCCCGCAAATCACAGGTTTTTCTCTCTTTCTGTCGCTCTCGGTCTCTCTCCCTCTTTGTCGATCTCACTCTCTCTCTCTCTCTCTCTCTCTCTCTCTGCCTTGCTCTATTTCCTCATTTCTCATGCTTGCTAGGGTTTTATATGATTTTTTTAGTTTAATTTTGTATTGATTTCTTAAGTGGGTTTGGCTGAAGTAGTTTGATTTCTATAAAATTATGGGTTTGATGTCCAAAATGGGTTTGATTTAGGGTTTATGGGTTTGACACAGAAAAGATTTTGATGTCAAAAATCAAAATCCATGAACAATATGATTTTTTCAATTTAGCGAACAAGAATCATTCAGAAGCACTGATTCATAAGTGTATTCATAAATTTATTTTTTAAGAAATATTTATGGTAAAAAAGATTGAAATTTGGGCTTTATTTGTTTTTTTTTTTTTTTTTGCTTTTCTTGCTTGAGCAAAAACCATCAGGCTCTGCAAATGGTTGTGGTTCCATTTTATGTGTGTTGAACCTAATCTGCTATGCAAACTTCTAGGTTGTAATTGCTTACATAATTATCTATCATATTGCATCCATCCTAACATACGATTGTTGTGGCCTCTAACTTGAAAATTAGCAGCAAAAATTGTCAAGCTTTAATGTGAAATGGGAAAATGATTCACGTTTATTGTAGTGGGAGATGGTAAACAATTGCATTCTTTGTTTCTTGTGATTGATTTATCCCTCCCTTCTTTGGTTATTGTTGGTGACTATGAATACAAGGTTGGTATCACTTTAAATTTCAACTTGCTGATATTATTAATATCACTTTGTTTTTGTTTTTTTGATGAGCCCTATGGAAGTATTGGGGAGATGCCACTAGGCCACATGCATCATCAGTGTATCTTCCCAGACACAATTTAACCCCAAACCTTCTAAATTATAATAACTAAAACATTATTGGATACCTTCCAATGTAACTCTCAATCACCCTTGGAAGCCTAATTATAAAATCTTAGGAAGTATATATGGGATCTTTATATCTATTTTTATGGCTGCACATGTTGTCATTTGTATCCACACAAGTACTTGTAGAAGCATGTGGTTTCCATGAGTTTGTATGTATTTGGATGTTACTTTTCAATTGGTTGCACTTTAAATACTTACCTTTTAATTTTGTTTACAGCCACAAATTACCCGCACTTGGTTGTTTTCTTTCTTTTCTTTGCTCTTTTTTTTTTTTTTTTTTTTTAACTAAATGAATTGTTCGTCTCACATTGACTTCTTATAATAGCATTAGATTAGTATTGAGTAATGTCAAAACATGCCATTGCTAGTATAGTAGAGCAGCAATTTATGTAGAAACTTCTAATTGCTTTTGCCTAAGCAGGCTGTGGAATGAATCTAAGAGGTGATGACCCTGCTACCATGAAATATTTTGATCTGAGTGTGCAGAATAGGGCAAATGAGTTAAAGGCCTCTTCTACAAATGGCCATGCAAATACAAGTAGCAAAAGGGTATGCGTGCATGAATATGTGAGATATTTTTTCTATTGTTCACTTTGTTTGTTCTTCCTGTTTGCAACTTGCTTACTCCATAATCCTTGTGCATTACTAATTATTTAATAATTAATACAAGAAAGAGGGTGTTTGTGTGTATTCACGTGCAAATGAGCACATTCACATATCTTCACTCTCATGGATGATCATGCATATAGCAGGGGGGATACCTTAGAACATCTTAATCGTTTAACAAGGTATGAAGATACACTCCTACCTTATCAAATTGGGTTTTGATTTAGGTATAGCAGTGTGTAACATTTTACTTTCAATGTATGCAAAGTGTTCAAACCTTTATGATACATTTAAAATGTTCAACGAGATGAGTTTAATCTTTTTTGAAAATTTAATTTTTTACTATGCAGTCTAGAGTGGAAAAGCTTAGATCTGTCATATTTTTTGGGTCAGGCCTATAGCTAATAATTTAGGACTGATGTTGGGCTAGGCTGGCCTGACCTTGGGCTACTACAAATTTCATTATTATCTGGAATAGACTCTACCCCGAAACTGGCCTGATCGAGCCCATGGTCACCCCTATCAGCAACAAGATAAGAGGCATATATGGAGTTATCAGTTATGGTATTACTCTCCGTCACTTGTGCAATATAGATTATAGATATTTTTTAAAGAATAAAGAGTAAAGACAAACTTGTGCATCTGACATATTGTGTCAATTTGTTACACTAGCAAGTTGACAACCATGACTAGAAAGTAAATGTGATATTGATGCCAGAGCTTAGTGCTTAGTAAAGAATATGATCTTAAGGGACATGTATCACCAACCAAATTCAGACATCTACAAAGTCTTGTATATCACGTTATTTTTTGGTTAAATGCTTCTTGACTTCAGTGGCTTCTATTAAAAATGCACATCGATAGGAATATACTTTTATTATAGTTCAATGTCTAGTTTGTTGTATATGAATTAAAGGCTAAATTTTTTCTTTTTTCTCCCTTACAGAAATGTTATTACCTACAAACTAATTATTTTATATTTTCTAGTATTTATTGGAATTTTTCTTCTGAAAGATTTGGATTTACATGTTGTTGCAGTATTGCCTACAGCTTTTTTCTTAAAGCGTTTGCCTATGGCACACTCGACTTTTCCTTGAAGCATTTTCCTTTCATTATCTTGCTCGTCTTATTTTTTCTATTTTTTTTTTTTTTAATTTTTGTTGTTGATATTACTTCAAGTATTGCCTATAGTACCACTTCAAGAAGATGATGAAACAAGTAGAAGATGGAAAAAAAAAAAGGAACGCAAAACAAGTACAACTCAATCATCTGAATGACATGGTTTTATGGCTCACAACCCTCTTGTAGGGTTCAGATGGTCATCCTACTGTCACGACCCAAACCCGGCCCTATGAGTTTAGCACCGTAACCGGCCAGTAATCCGAGATTACCGAAGGCCTGCTTAACAGTAGTACAGTAAAACAGAGTTCAGGGCCTGGCGGAAGCCAATACAGTAAATAACAGTGTCCATTGAGCTGTGACAGTCTGTATGCCAAAAAGATTTTTCATGCATTCATACATTCAAGCAGTACAGTCTATACAAAATTTACAGTCACACAGTATAGGGACCTAATCCCTTGATAACAGTACAGTTTAGTAGCTGACAGTCTATACAGTTGTCCAAAACAGTACGGAGACAGACGGGGGAAAAACAAAACACCCCAAAGCCATAACATGGCAACTCGGAACCTCGCAGTGAGGCACATAGGCTGGCTTGACAAAACTGGAGTCTAACCCACGCTCCTAGCTCCGATCTGGTGGCTGAGCACCTACATATATATATAAACAGTGAGCTAAAGCCCAGTGAATAACATAATGCGTAAAGAGGTTAAGAATGAAATGTCCTTACAGTAATGAAAACAGTTCATTAAACAGTATTTCAGTCTTTCAGTCAGAACAGTTATTCAGTCATATGTGGTACATCCATTAGCTTAGCAGTAAACGGTAGGTCTTAAAGACCGAACAGTAATGATGGCCATCAATCAGTAAACGGTAATGGTTCCACGAGGGAACCGACAGAGATCTCTGTAACAGTAACAATAACAGTATACAATAGTTGCTAAGGATGCCACAATACATTTCAGAATATAGGACATACATTCAATCAATTAACAATAATTATTTCAGAAAACAGTTCTGTTAAACAGTCAGAAAACACTCTCAATTGAACATATCTTTACACAATTGTTACTCACAGAGTTTGGGCTACGGTATGCTAGAGCGTGTCTGTAATGACCCGGATCTGTATGACGTAATTACCAGTACCTAATTATGTGTTTATATGATTTGATTGAAGAATATCTGTTTGAATTGGGAAATATCTGTTGAAATGACAACTTCGGGACTGAAATCGATGACCGTAATGAATTCAGAAAATGAGATTGAACATGTCTATGTGTTACCGGGAATTTTTAGAACCATCTGAATCGATAAATTGAAGACTGAAAATTGTCTGATTCGTAATGCCTTGTTTGGCTCAAATGTTTTGGCTTAAGTGCTTATATGTGATATATATGACTTATGGATATAGATGCTTGACCATTCTTGACTCAACAAAAGAGAGAAATATCTAGAAGAGAGAGAGAGTGAATTCGTGGAGAGAGAGAGAAGGGAAACGTGAGAAAGGGGAAAGCAAGAGAGAAGAAGAGGAGAGAAAAGGAATTCAAGGCTAGATCTCCTCCAAACCAAAGCATTAAGGTAAGATTTCATGAAATTGCTTGTTGATCCTTAATATTTAGCATGTTGATCTCAAGGTTATGGATTAAAATGGAATGATTCATGGTTATTTTGCATGTTTGAGGAAGAGACTCCATGGCTATGGAGATAGGAAGTTTGTATGTATATGTTCATGGATTTTCATCTTAATTTATGAGTTTGATCTTGTTTATGGGCTATGTGGGATATGAATTGAAGACATAATAGTTAAATTATGATGTTTATCAAGTATCTTGAGATGAAATTGGAAGTGGTTTTGCAAAAGGGAAGAAAAGGATGAGATGAAGAAGAAGAACCAGAGTTTCAGAATTTCGCAGGGTGCGCTCGAGCGGAGGGGGAGCCCGCTCGAGCGGAGAAATCCATCTCTCAGCAGTTTTGGGGAAATTGTACTGGCCGCTCGAGCGGCCAAAAGTTGCGCTCGAGCGGGAAGGCTTATTTTCAGGAAAGTTTGGCAAGTTGCTCCACATGATTTTTAACGTATTAATGGCCTTATTTAGCATCTTATGAACATGAATTGAAGTAAAGGAAGATTAGATTGAGCATGAAAATGAATATGAAAGAATGTTAAGGCATGTATGATTTAATGTATAATGATGATGAATGTTAAGAAATACGTTATATTGTTGATGTTACAGGACAACGTGAAGACCGTGCACTCGGTATCAAGAATCACTGTAAGTAACATTTTCATAAAGATATGTTATTATGAATTATGTTCAATGATAACTGTTATGATATGAATATGATGATGTTTTACCGTGAATGAATGTCTTGATTGCGAATCTAGTATGGCATCCATAGTAGTTGAAGTCGTGGGGGGCGAGAACATGCAGGCCCATGCGCTTTAGTCATGGGGGACGGCATGGAGGGACAAGCCCACGACCAGTTTACGAGATCTCGGTATGTGTTTAATCGGTGTCCGGGACCGGTTACTCTAGTCGTTTGTCGACACATGATATGTTATGTTATGATCTATGGAGTACGCCATTACGTATGTTCTATATGATGACCGATTATGATTATGAAATGTTTTATTACGGTTTTATATAAAATGTTAGACTTCATTCACTAACCCCTTTACGTTACTGTTACTTGCTGGGCTTTAGCTCACCCCCCGTATATATGTATTTATAGGTGAGCAGCCGGGAAGTCAAGCCTAGGCGGAGTTCTAGCCGAGCCGCCGTTTTGCATCAAGCCTAACCAGAGTTTTGTGTGCCTCCGAGCTGGGGCTAGGCCTGGAAGGCCGTTTTGTGAGCTTTTGTCTTGTTTTTGTTGTACTTTGTGAACATTGCTACTGAGCTGTATATATGGTGGATGATCATGTTATGTACAGTAGTGGGTAATTAACATCATTTTGGCATGTATATACTTGTTCATATTTATGCACAGCTCTTTGGACTATTTGTTGTATGTTGTCGCTTCCGCGAGCCCCTATTTATTATGTTATGTACAGTAAGGCCTGTGGTAATCTAAGATTACTGGCCGGTCATGATGCCAAACTTTTAGGGGCGGGTTTGGGTCGTGAAAGTGTCTCCCCGGTCGCCAACCCTACACAGTTCACAGGTTGAACACACACTAAGCTACACAGTTGGGAAATATCATAACTTAATCCCTAATTTGCCTTGGTGTGTTCTACATCTATATCCTCATTAAGATGCCTTAAACTAGGCCTAAGAATGCCTAGAATGGGATGAGGATGCAAAAATACACTTAGAAAACATTTTGCAAAGTTTGCTGAAAATAGGAGCCTCGCTCGAGCGAGCCTTTCTTCGCTCGAGCGAGCTTCCAAAATCAAAGGCTTCGCTCGAGCGAGAAATCCTTCGCTCGAGCGAGCTGCTGAAACAGTAAAAGTACTGGATGCTGAAATTTTACGCTCGAGCCACCAATCCTACGCTCGAGCGTAGCTTCGAACAAAGGTTGGTCGCATCGAGCGAAGAAGCCAATGAATTCTGGAATTTCCAGATTTGTCTCCTAAGCTCAAACCAAGCATTCTTTCACTCAAAACTCGACCTCTTGGGCCCAAATTCTGGAAAACACATCCAGATTCAATGTATAACAAGTTTCAAAGCTCAATTTATGAATTCAAGCCCCAAAGGTGAGTCAATTAAAACCATTTTTCAAACCCATTTTTCATGAACAATGTTCAAACATGACATGCATGCATTCAAACCAATTTAAAGCTTCAAATCATGCTCTAATGAGTTCATTCTCTTCAAAACAAGTTGAAAACATGGACTTAAGTTTAAACATGAGCATGCATGTACAATTCTACCATGAATTCAACTCAAATTCCAACATTTCAACCATGCATGCATGAATTAAACTCCAAATCAACACTTTTGAACCAATTCATGTATTAACTCCACAATTTAACTTGACTCATGCAAGAAAACCTTAAATGCAACAATGGGAGATTCAATTACCTTGCCTAAGTCTTCAATTACAAGTGTAGAGGCTTAAACAAGCAAGAACTCTTCTAATTTCCTTAATTTCCAAGCAATATCATAAAAATGAACTCAATTCTCTCTTGCTCCCTCTCTTGGTCGGCTAGAATGAAGAAAAAGGCTGATGAAGTGAAGTTATTCAAGTGTAAAACAAGTCCCTAATTGTGTAGGATAGTGGCCCACTTAGTGGCATGTTTGGTAAATAAATCAAAGTTGGCAATATAACAATGTTTAATCTTATTTAATCATACCTAATCACATTTTAATTAAATACACCATAAAATCACATAAATTCCACTAATCATGGAACACCAATCAATTTCGGGTTCGGCCCGCCGATAAGGCCTTCAATTTGCAATTTAAACATAAAAATACCAACAGATAATCAAACAATCGAAAAGATAAAAATGCAATACAATAAACATGCTCAGTCAATTCGTTTTCAATTTTCAATCAGTCCGTTCAGTACTCCAGTTAGTTCAATTATCAGTCATAAGCATTCCAGTTTAGCAGTAATCAGTCTGTAATTCAGTAAATTTCCGGTAAACAGTATGGGGTTGTTACACCTACTATTTGGTAAGAAGAATTTCCCCATAAATTACTGAAAATTGATTTCCAAAGTGCTCATCTTTGGCTCATCTGATGCATCAAAATAACAGCTAAGCTAATATGTTTAATACCCATAGGTATATACATAATTGTTACAGAACAACCAAGACCTATTGGGTCATATTTCAGTGTATATATGAACTGATCCATACATAGATACTATATTTAGACTTGTTTGAACTAGTTACCATATGAATTGATCCATACATAGACATATTTCACTGTATCACAATATGAACTAGTTACCTGTGGGGACATACGACATTTAATTAGCACACATAGGTTGGAAGTTAGAGTTGAAAACGCCTTAAACTTAGTCGAAAAAGGGCATTCGGGGGACAAAAATGCAAAACAGCCCTTGAAGCACTCTATGGATATCACGGCCAGCTTCCTCGTGACAAATAGAACCTGTGGGGATAGATAGATATAATTAAAATACGTAAGTTGGGAGTTAAAGTCGAAAACGCTTTAAACTTAGTCGAAAAACGACGTTCAAGGGGTGATAATGCAAAACAGCCCCCGAACCACTCTATGGATGTCACAACCAGCTTTCTTGTGACAAATATGACCTGTGAGGATAGAGGGGATGTAATTAGCACACGTATGTTGGGAGTTAGAGTTGAAAACGTCTTAAACTTTAGTCGAAAAAGGGCATTCAGGGAGCGAAAATGCAAAATAGCCTCGACCACTTAATGGATGCCACGGAAGCCTTCCCCATGACAACTACGACCCTGTGGGGACAGATGAGATGTAATTAGCACATGTAGGTTAGGAGTTAGAACCGAAAACGCCTTAAACTCAGTTGAAAAAGGATGTTCAGGGGGGGCGAAAATGCAAAACAGTCCTCGAACCACTCTGTGGATGTCTTGGGTAGCTTCCTTGTGGCAAATAGGACCTTTGGGGATAGATGGGATGTAATTAGCACACGTAGGTTGGGAGTTGGAGTCAAAAACGCTTTAAACTTAGTCGAAAAAGGCCGTTCAGGGGGTAATAATGCAAAACAACCCCTAAACCACTCCATGGATGTCCCAACCAGATTTTTTGTGACAAATACAACCTATGGGGATAGATGAGATGTAATTAGCATACGTAGGTTGGGAGTTCGAAAACGTCTTAAATTTAGTTGAAAAGAGTGTTTGGGGAGTAAAAATACAAAATAGCCCTTGACACTCAATGGATGCCATAGGAACCTTCCTCATGACAAATAGGACCTGTGGGAATAGACGAGATGAAATTAGCACACATACGTTGGGAGTTAGAGCCGAAAACGCCTTAAACTTAGTCGAAAAATGACATTCGGGGGGGCGAAAATACAAAACAGCCCCCGAACCACTCTATAGATGTCACGGGTAGCTTTCTCGTGACAAATAGGACTTGTGGAGATAGACATGATGTAATTAGCACACATAGGTTGGGAGTTGGAGTAAAAAATGCCTTAAATTTAGTCGAAAAATGCTATTTGGAAGGTGAAAATGCAAAATAGTCTTTGAACCACACTATGGATGACACAGATGCTTCTTAGCTTATTTGTTAAGTGAGGCATACCCATACACACAATGAACTACAACAATTTTCAAACTTCCTCTCAATTAAAAGTGACAATGCCATGCATGTCTATATTTGAACATAACGTAACAACCTTTGGCAAACATATTTTGTCCATCTGTCTTTCGTTTTTTTCTTTTTTTTTTTCTTTTTTTCTTTTTTTCACTTATTTTATCAGCAACTCTAAATAAGCACCTTCAAATAATGGCAACAACCCCATTCTTTGAATAAGACCATATTTGGATATCCTGTGAATAAGTATTTGCCTTACCGGTTATGGATTTGTGTCATAGAGCAAAATAGTTCACTGCTGCAACTGACAAGTATGGATATTTGACATGCTTTTGACAGGAATGTCATAGTGTTAGTCCAACCACAGGAAAGTTATGGAGTGCTTATTAAAATGCTATTATTTATTTTTATTTTTTGAGACATTATTAAAAGTCTATTATGTGCAGGATTATTTAGTAGGAAATGCTTCTTTTATGCTAAAGCTTCTACAATTCTGCAAAAATCTGTTGTTTCAATAACCATAAGTGAAAGATGATGTCGTGAGCCAGACAATTCATTCACCATTCAACTTGTGGGTTTTGAAAAACCATGAGCCATAACAAAGTAAAATACAAATTAACTTCCAGTTCATAATACACGGGTGTGTTCAAAAACATATTATACTAATAATTACATGATCTTTTTATGTACGTTTGCTAGGAAAAATGCCTATTAGTGTTGAAGTTTCTCTAATACATGGATTGGGTGTCTTCAAAAACAAAAATAATGATAATTACATGATATATATATATATTCACGTACAATGAAATTGGAGAGAGAGAAAAAAAATTAGATAGAGAAAGAAGCAAAGAGATAATTGTAAACTTTTATTGAATTCATTAGGTTAAACAAAGGAGAATTGCCCAATAACTCTCTCCCTAGCAACAAAAATCCAATAAGTAACAAGTAGATAAACCTGTCTACCTAAAAAAGTAATAACAATAGAGTCTAATTAATGGGGAAAATTGCATGTCATGAAAAAGTTAAAGAAAAGACAAATACACCAAAATTGTGGAATTATCTTCAAATGCTATATGAAACTAATGGATGTAAATATTTTTTATTTATTTTTTATTTATTTTTTATTTTTTATTTTTTTGTAGATGACTTTTGACATGGACATGTGGATCTTCCATTTTTGTGTACGGAAGATAATTTACACTTTTTCATAATCTCGTTTTTTAGTTGTCCTTTGTTTTTTTGTGTGAATTTGTATTAATTGTACGTATAACTTTTGGCAGGGTACAAAATACTTTTGACATCGAACAAATATTTATTGCCGTGGTATATAGATTACCTTATGGTAATTTGTACCATGCCAAATGGCCACTTTGCATAGTGGTAAATAAATTTTTGTGTACGGAGAACATGGTTTTCGTATGATTATTTGTTCTGTATGAAATTATTATTTTCAGTTGGAATATACTTGGTTTGTATAGAATTTGACATTAAAAGCTTTTTTTTTTTTTTTTTTTTGGATGGTTGTAAGTGAAATACGTGTTGTGGAATGTGTGATAATATATATGTATTGCTTTGTTTGTATACCTGTTACATGTTGCACGGGATACATACAGGTTATGGACAAATTAATTAAGATAAAAAAAAAACATAAAATGATGTTTTTGGCGACTAAACAATTGGTAGCCAAAAATGGAGTTAAATATTTTTAGAGACTAAATAGTTAATAGCTAAAAAAAGAATTAAATGGAAACAAACCTTTTGGTGACAAAATATTTAGTAGCCATTAAAAAAAAGATTTTAGGCGACTAATGATTTAGTAGCCAAAAAAAAAAGAGAAAAACACTTTTAGTGACTAAATATTTAGTAGCAAAACAAAAAAATTGTATGATAGGCGTCTAAGTAGCTAAAAATAAATAAATTAGACTTTAGGCAACTAAACTATTTAGTAGCCAAATAACAAATTGGACTTTAGGTGACTAAACAATTAGTAGCTAAAAAAAGTAAAATGAGCAAAAAAAAAAGAAAATTCGCGACTAAAACTTTGGTTGTCCTACATAATTTAAGTTTTAGCAACAAAAAGTTTTGTAGCTGAAAATGTAATGTTAAATTGAATTGTAAGCTTTTGGTGACTAAAAAATTAGTCGCCAATTTAGCCTTTCAGCGACTGAAGATTTTGTTTGCTGCTAATACTTTCCTTTTGGCAACTAAAAAATTAGCCGCCAATTTAGGACTTTCGGTGACTAAATATTTTTTAGTCGTCAATTCCTTCCCTGACAATCATCCCGTGACAAATCGGCGACCAAAAAGTTTAATGGGGAAAATGTTTCGGCAACTAAAAATCTAGTCGTTAAAAGTGCAATTTGTTGTAGTGATATTTGAACATATAGATAAGTATATAATTTTGAATAAATATGTTTCTTTTTTGACAAATAATGTCATTTTAGCCCAAAAAGATTTAAGTTTAAGCTTATTAACCCAAAAATTTCAAAAATGCACATTAGACTTGAGTTCCCAATATGTTATGGAATTTGCAAGTTAGATTTATGGGAAATTTATTGATAAATCCCATTTAGAGATGTTTTATCCCAATAAGTCCACAAAGAAAAATTATATCCCAATCAGTCCCATAGAGTTTTCTGCTTATTCCATGAAGTCCATTTTTTAAATTTCATATTTATACGTGGACTATTATGCCCTTACATATATATATACACTGTGTTAATACGTAACACACGTTCCTATGATTTCGTTATTCAGTTTTGGCAGTTTCTTTATTTCTAATTCAAATCGATTTGTTTCTATATTGCATGTTTTCGTTCTATCGTTCTGAGGCATTGATGTGTTAGGGTTCGATTGTTGTTGTTCTTGTCTGGTATGGTGATATTCAAGGAAGAGGACGAAGTTGAAGGTCTTCGGTTCGTCATTTTCTGGAGTATAACTGCCTCGAAGAAGTTGTTTTTCAGTTCCTGGACGACTGTAGGGTTGGCTGATTAAGGTTAGTATAATTTTAGTGATGAATAGATGTTCAGTTTTTGTTTTGATTGTAGGATGGATTGGATGCTTTGTTCTTGGATTGATATTGAGTTGATGCTCTGTTTTTGCAATTAGATGCATGATACGTGGTCATTGGATTGGAGGTCATTCAGATATATGTTGAATGTTCTAATATTCCTTTTACTTTGATGTATGCATAAGGAGGCTATGTGTGAGCGATAGATGTTCAGTTTTTGTTTTCATTGTAGGATGGATTAGATGCTTTGTTCTGCGATTGATATTGAGTTGATGGTCTGTTTTTGCAATTACATGCATCATACGTGGTCATTGGAGGGGAGGTCATTCAGATATATGTTGAATGTTCTAATATTCCTTGTACTTTGATGTATGCATAAGGAGGCTATGTCTGAGCAATATAATTCAGAGTATATTGAACAATGTGAATGTTCACATCATGTCAGTATTACGTGAAGAATGTCGATGTTTGCATTTTACTTTAAGTTTTGCTTAATGAGGCTCTGTGTGAGTGACATAATTGAGATTAAATGTATCAATGTGAATGTTTACATCGTGGTCATGTGGTGGGGAGGTCATCAGATTAGTGATGAATGTGGTTCCTGTATAATTCACAGTATGTGGAACAATATGAATGTTTACATCGTGTTAGTATTACGTGAAGGATGTCGATGTTGGCATTTTACTTTAAGTTTTGCTTAATGAGGGTCTGTGTGAGTGACATAATTGAGATTAAATGGATCAATGTGAATGTTTACTTCGTGGTCCTGTGGAGGGGAGGTCATCAGATTAGTGATGAATGTGGATATTCTATAATTCATAGTGTGTTGAACAATGTGAATGTTTACATCGTATTAGTATTACGTGAAGAATGTTGATGTTTGCATTTTGCTTTAAGTTTTGCGTAACAAGGCTCTGTGTGAGTGATGTGTGGATCAATGTGAATGTTTACATCATGTTCCTTTGGAGGTGAGTTCATGAGATTAGTGATGAATGTGGATCTTCTATAATTCAGAGTACATGTGTGACTGTAAATGTTTACTTCGTGTTAATATCTTGTGAATAATGTGGATGTTCTCACTTTTACTTTCATGTTTGCTTAATGATTTGTACAGGAGATGGATAGCTTTATGATGTTGGTGTGTACATATGGTTGCAGTACCACTGTAATAAATGCTGCCCGCGCATTGTGTTATTCGCGTTTGGTGGACTGTTTGTGTGAAAAATGGGGGGAGTTGACTGCTGGTTCTATTTCATTGTTTTGTAAATTACCTGGGATTAATAGGTGTGATTTGGAGAATGAGGAAGAATTTCAGAACATGTTACTGCTTGCTAAATCAATGGGGGTACAGCATGTTGAAGTTGTGGTTGAGTTGAAGAGTGATATTGGTCAGTCAAGTAGTTTGGGATTGGTGCGTGTTGGGGTTGAGGAAGAAGTTGATGCTCTACGGAGATTTTGCCACCATAAGGAGAAGCTGTTGTTGTCAGCCCCTTGGGCAAATGGTATCACGCATGTGGGACAACGGTTTGTTGGAGGTGCACAAGAATTTCGTGACGTTTTGTGTAAGTATGCCATCCAATGTGGGTTTCAGTTTACATACGTGAAGAACGAGACAACTAGAATTACTGCTGTGTGCGCGATGCGGGAGGAGAGGGGCTGCTTGTGGGCTATACATTGTAGAGCACAACGAGCAAATGATTTTTTCTACATCAAGAGGTATAGTGACGTGCATACTTGTGGTACGGATGTCCGAACATCGAAGAATCCGCGAGTTAGTTCGGATTTGGTGTCGAGTATCATATATGAAATTGTGAGGGACAAGCCGTTGACTCGGCCGTGTGATGTAGTGACTATTTTGAAGAGGGATTATGGGTTAGATGTTAGTTACCATGTCGTATGGTTGGGTGTGGAGAAAGCAAAGGCAGGTATTCATGGAGATCACTCGTTATCATTTGACCAGCTACGGTGGTATTCGGATGCGGTGATGCGGTACAATCCAGGGAGTTATGTCAATGTTGACTATGATGCAAGTAGTCAACAGTTTTGTCGCTTCTTTATGTCATTCGCTGCGTGTATTTCTGGGTTCAATGCTTGTCGGCCTTTATTATTCCTGGATGGAACATTCCTCAAAGGAAAGTACAAAGGTCAGCTACTTGCGGCAACGGCGAAAGACGGAAACAATGGTTAGTAGTTTTTTTTAGCTGTCTATTCATGTCAATATTCAGTCTGAGCAGCACTGTCTGGACATAAGAGTGATTGGTAAGTTATAAGTAATGTGAACATTGACATTAGTATGCACTGATGTGAAGGTTTACATCTCTGTATGATAATGACAGTAATGTGAACATTCACATTATCACACTCTGATGTGAATATTCACATCACTGTGTAGTAATGTTAGTTGATCCATTAATGAACAGTACTGTGAATGTTAACATTGTCAGTGACTCAACAATCAACAATGAAGTATGACTGGTCGTTAATGTGAATGTTCACATTGTAGATGTTTACGAACTTGAATCAAAAAATAACAATAGTAAATAGGGCAATGTAGATATGAACATTCACATGACCTGTTTCGTTTAAACTGTTTTCTATTCACTTCGGAATATTGTGAACAGTTGTGTGTTGGTGTTGTGTTGTAGGTCTGTTTCCTGTTGCCTTTGCGATTGTTGATTCAGAGACCACGGCCAATTGGTCGTGGTTCTTGCATGAACTTGGGAAGGTTGTTG
>JAXFYN010000895.1:0-80507 GCA_036172215.1 Camellia granthamiana
ACTGTGCAGGAGAATCCGTACAGGTGTTCGATTGTTCGAACCCTAATGCGTGACAAACGGTAAGTAAACGTCGTATTTACATATCTGCCACTGTGCAGGAGAATCCGTACAGGTGTTCGATTGTTCGAACCCTAATGTGTGAGAAATGGAAAGTAAACTCCGTATTTACATATCTGCCACTGTGCAGGAGAATCCGTATCGCTGTTCGAGTGTTCGAACCCTAATGCGTGAGAAATGGTAAGTAAACACCGTATTTACATATCTGCCACTGTGCAGGAGAATCTGGATAAGTGTTCGAGTGTTCGAACCCTAATGCGTGAGAAATGGTAAGTAAACGCCGTATTTACATAACTGCCACTATGCAGGAGAATCCGTATAGGTGTTCGATTGTTCGAACCCTAATGCGTCAGAAATGGTAAGGAAACATTTTATTTACATATCTGCCACTGTGCCGGAGAATCCGTATAGGTGTTCGAGTGTTCGAACCCTAATGCGTGAGAAATGGTATGTAAACGCCGTATTTACATATCTGCCACTGTGCAGGAGAATCCGAACAGGTGTTCGAGTGTTCGAACCCTAATGCGTGAGAAATGGTATGTGAACGCCGTATTTACATATCTGCCACTGTGGAGGAGAATCTGTATAGGTGTTCGAGTGTTCGAACACTAATGCGCGACAAATGGTAAGTAAACGCCGTATTTACATAACTGTCACTGTGCAGGAGAATCCGTATAGGTGTTCGAGTGTTCGAACCCTAATGCGTGAGAAATGGTAAGGAAACGTTTTATTTACATATCTGCCACTGTGCAGGAGAATCCGTATAGGTGTTCGAGTGTTCGAACCCTAATGTGTGAGAAATGGTAAGGAAATGTTGTATTTACATATCTGCCACTGTGCAAGAGAATCCGTATAGGTGTTCGAGTGTTTGATCCCTAATGCGTGAGAAATGGTACGGAAACGTTGTATTTACATATCTGCCACTGTGTAGGAGAATCCGTATAGGTGTTCGAGCGTTTGAACCGTAATGCGTGACAAATGGTAAGTAAACGTCGTATTTACATATCTGCCACTGTGCAGGAGAATCCGTACAGGTGTTCGATTGTTCGAACCCTAATGCGTGAGAAATGGTAAGTAAACTCCGTATTTACATATCTGCCACTGTGCAGGAGAATCCGTATCGCTGTTCGAGTGTTCGAACCCTAATGCGTGAGAAATGGTAAGTAAGCGCCGTATTTACATATCTGCCACTGTGCAGAAGAATCCGTATAGGTGTTCGAGTGTTCGAACCCTAATGCGTGAGAAATGGTACGGAAACATTGTATTTACATGTATGCCACTGTGCAGGAGAATCCGTATAGGTGTTCAAGTGTTCGAACCCTAATGCGTGAGAAATGGTAAGTAAACGCCGTATTTACATATCTGTCACTGTGTGCAGGAGAATCCGTACAGGTGTTCGAGAGTTCGAACCCTACTACGTGAGAAATGGTAAGTAAACACCGTATTTACATATCTGCCACTGTGCAGGAGAATCTGTATAGGTGTTCGGGTGTTCGAACCCAATTGCGTGAGAAATGGTAAGTAAACGCCGTATTTACATAACTGCCACTGTGCAGGAGAATCCGTATAGGTGTTCGAGTGTTCGAACCCTAATGCGTGAGAAATGGTAAGGAAACGTTTTATTTACATATCTGCCACTGTGCAGGAGAATCCGTATAGGTGTTCGAGTGTTCGAACCCTAATGCGTGAGAAATGGTAAGGAAACATTGTATTTACATATCTGTCACTGTGCAAGAGAATCCGTATAGGTGTTCGAGTGTTCGATCCCCAATGCGTGAGAAATGGTACGGAAACGTTGAATTTACATATCTGCCACTGTGCAGGAGAATCCGTATAGGTGTTCGAGTGTTTGAACCCTAATGCGTGACAAATGGTAAGTAAACGTCGTATTTACATATCTGCCACTGTGCAGGAGAATCCGTACAGGTGTTCGATTATTCGAACCCTAATGCGTGAGAAATGGTAAGTAAACTTCGTATTTACATATCTGCCACTGTGCAGGAGAATCTGTATCGCTGTTCGAGTGTTCGAACCCTAATGCGTGAGAAATGGTAAGTAAACGTCGTATTTACATATATGCCACTGAGCAGGAGAATTCGTATAGGTGTTCGATTGTTCGAACCCTAATGCGTGAGAAATGGTAAGTAAGCGCCGAATTTACATATCTGCCACTGTGCCGGAGAATCCGTATAGGTGTTGAGTGTTCGAACCCTAATGCATGAGAAATGGTATATGGAAACATTGTATTTACATATATGCCACTGTGCAGGAGAATCCGTATAGGTGTTCGAGTGTTCGAACCCTAATGCGTGAGAAATGTTAAGTAAACGCCGTATTTACATATCTGCCACTGTGCCGGAGAATCCGTACAGGTGTTCGAGTGTTCGAACCCTAATGCGTGAGAAATGGTTAGTAAACGTCGTATTTACATATATGCCACTGAGCAGGAGAATCCGTATAGGTGCTCGATTGTTCGAACCCTAATGCGTGAGAAATTGTAAGTAAGCGCCGAATTTACATTTCTGCCACTGTGCTGGAGAATCCGTATAGGTGTTCGAGTGTTCGAACCCTAATGCGTGAGAAATGGTAAGTAAACGCCGTATTTACATATCTGCCACTGTGTGCAGGAGAATCCGTACAGGTGTTCGATTATTCGAACCCTAATGCGTGAGAAATGGTAAGTAAACTTCGTATTTACATATCTGCCACTGTGCAGGAGAATCTGTATCGCTGTTCGAGTGTTCGAACCCTAATGCGTGAGAAATGCTAAGTAAACGTCGTATTTACATATATGCCACTGAGCAGGAGAATTCGTATAGGTGTTCGATTGTTCGAACCCTAATGCGTGAGAAATGGTAAGTAAGCGCCGAATTCACATATCTGCCACTGTGCCGGAGAATCCGTATAGGTGTTGAGTGTTCGAACCCTAATGCATGAGAAATGGTATATGGAAACATTGTATTTACATATATGCCACTGTGCAGGAGAATCCGTATAGGTGTTCGAGTGTTCGAACCCTAATGCGTGAGAAATGTTAAGTAAACGCCGTATTTACATATCTGCCACTGTGCAGGAGAATCCGTACAGGTGTTCGAGTGTTCGAACCCTAATGCGTGAGAAATGGTTAGTAAACGTCGTATTTACATATATGCCACTGAGTAGGAGAATAAGTATAGGTGTTCGATTGTTCGAACCCTAATGCATGAGAAATTGTAAGTAAGCGCCGAATTTGCATATCTGCCACTGTGCCGGAGAATCCGTATAGGTGTTCGAGTGTTCGAACCCTAATGCGTGAGAAATGGTAAGTAAACGCCGTATTTACATATCTGCCACTGTGTGCAGGAGAATCCGTACAGGTGTTCGAGAGTTCGAACCCTAATGCGTGAGAAATGGTAAGTAAACACCGTATTTACATATCTGCCACTGTGCAGGAGAATCTGTATAGGTGTTCGGGTGTTCGAACCGAATTGCGTGAGAAATGGTAAGTAAACGCCGTATTTACATTACTGCCACTGTGCAGGAGAATCCGTATAGGTGTTCGAGTGTTCGAACCCTAATGCGTGAGAAATGGTAAGGAAACGTTTTATTTACATGTCTGCCACTGTGCAGGAGAATCCGTATAGGTGTTCGAGTGTTCGAACCCTAATGCGTGAGAAATGGTAAGGAAACATTGTATTTACATATCTGTCACTGTGCAAGAGAATCCGTATAGGTGTTCGAGTGTTCGATCCCCAATGCGTGAGAAATGGTACGGAAACGTTGTATTTACATATCTGCCACTGTGCAGGACAATCCGTATAGGTGTTCGATTGTTTGAACCCTAATGCGTGACAAATGGTAAGTAAACGTCGTATTTACATATCTGCCACTGTGCAGGAGAATCCGTACAGGTGTTCGATTGTTCGAACCCTAATGCGTGAGAAATGGTAAGTAAACTCCGTATTTACATATCTGCCACTGTGCAGGAGAATCCGTATCGCTGTTCGAGTGTTCGAACCCTAATGCGTGAGAAATGGTTAGTAAACGTCGTATTTACATATATGCCACTGAGCAGGAGAATCCGTATAGGTCTTCGATTGTTCGAACCCTAATGCGTGAGAAATGGTAAGTAAGCGCCGAATTTACATATCTGCCACTGTGCCGGAGAATCCGTATAGGTGTTGAGTGTTCGAACCCTAATGCGTGAGAAATGGTATGGAAACATTGTATTTACATATATGCCACTGTGCAGGAGAATCCGCATAGGTGTTCGAGTGTTCGAACCCTAATGCGTGAGAAATGGTAAGTAAACGCCGTATTTACATATCTGCCACTGTGCAGGAGAATCCGTACAGGTGTTCGAGAGTTCGAACCCTAATGCGTGACAAATGGTAAGTAAACACCGTATTTACATATCTGCCACTGTGCAGGAGAATCTGTATAGGTGTTCGGGTGTTCGAACCCAATTGCGTGAGAAATGGTAAGTAAACGCCGTATTTACATTACTGCCACTGTGCAGGAGAATCCGTATAGGTGTTCGAGTGTTTGAACCCTAATGCGTGACAAATGGTAAGTAAACGTCGTATTTACATATCTGCCACTGTGCAGGAGAATCCGTACAGGTGTTCGATTATTCGAACCCTAATGCGTGAGAAATGGTAAGAAAACTTCGTATTTACATATCTGCCACTTTGCAGGAGAATCTGTATCGCTGTTCGAGTGTTCGAACCCTAATGCGTGAGAAATGGTAAGTAAACGTCGTATTTACATATATGCCACTGAGCAGGAGAATTCGTATAGGTGTTCGATTGTTCGAACCCTAATGCATGAGAAATGGTAAGTAAGCACCGAATTTACATATCTGCCACTGTGCCGGAGAATCCGTATAGGTGTTGAGTGTTCGAACCCTAATGCGTGAGAAATGGTATATGGAAACATTGTATTTACATATGTGCCACTGTGCAGGAGAATCCGTATAGGTGTTCGAGTGTTCGAACCCTAATGCGTGAGAAATGTTAAGTAAACACCGTATTTACATATCTGCCACTGTGCAGGAGAATCCGTACAGGTGTTCGAGTGTTCGAACCCTAATGCGTGAGAAATGGTTAGTAAACGTCGTATTTACATATATGCCACTGAGCAGGAGAATCCGTATAGGTGTTCGATTGTTCGAACCCTAATGCGTGAGAAATTGTAAGTAAGCGCCGAAGTTGCATATCTGCCACTGTGCCGGAGAATCCGTATAGGTGTTCGAGTGTTCGAACCCTAATGCGTGAGAAATGGTAAGTAAACGCCGTATTTACATATCTGCCACTGTGTGCAGGAGAATCCGTACAGGTGTTCAAGAGTTCGAACCCTAATGCGTGAGAAATGGTAAGTAAACACCGTATTTACATATCTGTCACTGTGCAGGAGAATCTGTATAGGTGTTCGGGTGTTCGAACCGAATTGCGTGAGAAATGGTAAGTAAACGCCGTATTTACATTACTGCCACTGTGCAGGAGAATCCGTATAGGTGTTCGAGTGTTCGAACCCTAATGCGTGAGAAATGGTAAGGAAACATTTTATTTACATATCTGCCACTGTGCAGGAGAATCCGTATAGGTGTTCGAGTGTTCGAACCCTAATGCGTGAGAAATGGTAAGGAAACATTGTATTTACATATCTGTCACTGTGCAAGAGAATCCGTATAGGTGTTCGAGGTGTTCGATCCCCAATGCGTGAGAAATGGTACGGAAACGTTGTATTTACATATCTGCCACTGTGCAGGACAATCCGTATAGGTGTTCGATTGTTTGAACCCTAATGCGTGACAAATGGTAAGTAAACGTCGTATTTACATATCTGCCACTGTGCAGGAGAATCCGTACAGGTGTTCGATTGTTCGAACCCTAATGCGTGAGAAATGGTAAGTAAACTCCGTATTTACATATCTGCCACTGTGCAGGAGAATCCGTATCGCTGTTCGAGTGTTCGAACCCTAATGCGTGAGAAATGGTTAGTAAACGTCGTATTTACATATATGCCACTGAGCAGGAGAATCCGTATAGGTCTTCGATTGTTCGAACCCTAATGCGTGAGAAATGGTAAGTAAGCGCCGAATTTACATATCTGCCACTGTGCCGGAGAATCCGTATAGGTGTTGAGTGTTCGAACCCTAATGCGTGAGAAATGGTATGGAAACATTGTATTTACATATATGCCACTGTGCAGGAGAATCCGCATAGGTGTTCGAGTGTTCGAACCCTAATGCGTGAGAAATGGTAAGTAAACGCCGTATTTACATATCTGCCACTGTGCAGGAGAATCCGTACAGGTGTTCGAGAGTTCGAACCCTAATGCGTGACAAATGGTAAGTAAACACCGTATTTACATATCTGCCACTGTGCAGGAGAATCTGTATAGGTGTTCGGGTGTTCGAACCCAATTGCGTGAGAAATGGTAAGTAAACGCCGTATTTACATTACTGCCACTGTGCAGGAGAATCCGTATAGGTGTTCGAGTGTTTGAACCCTAATGCGTGACAAATGGTAAGTAAACGTCGTATTTACATATCTGCCACTGTGCAGGAGAATCCGTACAGGTATTCGATTATTCGAACCCTAATGCGTGAGAAATGGTAAGAAAACTTCGTATTTACATATCTGCCACTTTGCAGGAGAATCTGTATCGCTGTTCGAGTGTTCGAACCCTAATGCGTGAGAAATGGTAAGTAAACGTCGTATTTACATATATGCCACTGAGCAGGAGAATTCGTATAGGTGTTCGATTGTTCGAACCCTAATGCGTGAGAAATGGTAAGTAAGCGCCCAATTTACATATCTGCCACTGTGCCGGAGAATCCGTATAGGTGTTGAGTGTTCGAACCCTAATGCGTGAGAAATGGTATATGGAAACATTGTATTTACATATATGCCACTGTGCAGGAGAATCCGTATAGGTGTTCGAGTGTTCGAACCCTAATGCGTGAGAAATGTTAAGTGAACGCCGTATTTACATATCTGCCACTGTGCAGGAGAATCCGTACAGGTGTTCGAGTGTTCGAACCCTAATGCGTGAGAAATGGTTAGTAAATTTCGTATTTACATATAGGCCACTGAGCAGGAGAATCCGTATAGGTGTTCGATTGTTCGAACCCTAATGCGTGAGAAATTGTAAGTAAGCGCCGAATTTGCATATCTGCCACTGTGCCGGAGAATCCGTATAGGTGTTCGAGTGTTCGAACCCTAATGCGTGAGAAATGGTAAGTAAACGCCGTATTTACATATCTGCCACTGTGCCGGAGAATCCGTATAGGTGTTCGAGTGTTCGAACCCTAATGCGTGAGAAATGGTAAGTAAACGCCGTATTTACATATCTGCCACTGTGTGCAGGAGAATCCGTACAGGTGTTCGAGAGTTCGAACCCTAATGCGTGAGAAATGGTAAGTAAACACCGTATTTACATATCTGCCACTGTGCAGGAGAATCTGTATAGGTGTTCGGGTGTTCGAACCGAATTGCGTGAGAAATGGTAAGTAAACGCCGTATTTACATTACTGCCACTGTGCAGGAGAATCCGTATAGGTGTTCGAGTGTTCGAACCCTAATGCGTGAGAAATGGTAAGGAAACGTTTTATTTACATGTCTGCCACTGTGCAGGAGAATCCGTATAGGTGTTCGAGTGTTCGAACCCTAATGCGTGAGAAATGGTAAGGAAACATTGTATTTACATATCTGTCACTGTGCAAGAGAATCCGTATAGGTGTTCGAGTGTTCGATCCCCAATGCGTGAGAAATGGTACGGAAACGTTGTATTTACATATCTGCCACTGTGCAGGACAATCCGTATAGGTGTTCGATTGTTTGAACCCTAATGCGTGACAAATGGTAAGTAAACGTCGTATTTACATATCTGCCACTGTGCAGGAGAATCCGTACAGGTGTTCGATTGTTCGAACCCTAATGCGTGAGAAATGGTAAGTAAACTCCGTATTTACATATCTGCCACTGTGCAGGAGAATCCGTATCGCTGTTCGAGTGTTCGAACCCTAATGCGTGAGAAATGGTTAGTAAACGTCGTATTTACATATATGCCACTGAGCAGGAGAATCCGTATAGGTCTTCGATTGTTCGAACCCTAATGCGTGAGAAATGGTAAGTAAGCGCCGAATTTACATATCTGCCACTGTGCCGGAGAATCCGTATAGGTGTTGAGTGTTCGAACCCTAATGCGTGAGAAATGGTATGGAAACATTGTATTTACATATATGCCACTGTGCAGGAGAATCCGCATAGGTGTTCGAGTGTTCGAACCCTAATGCGTGAGAAATGGTAAGTAAACGCCGTATTTACATATCTGCCACTGTGCAGGAGAATCCGTACAGGTGTTCGAGAGTTCGAACCCTAATGCGTGACAAATGGTAAGTAAACACCGTATTTACATATCTGCCACTGTGCAGGAGAATCTGTATAGGTGTTCGGGTGTTCGAACCCAATTGCGTGAGAAATGGTAAGTAAACGCCGTATTTACATTACTGCCACTGTGCAGGAGAATCCGTATAGGTGTTCGAGTGTTTGAACCCTAATGCGTGACAAATGGTAAGTAAACGTCGTATTTACATATCTGCCACTGTGCAGGAGAATCCGTACAGGTATTCGATTATTCGAACCCTAATGCGTGAGAAATGGTAAGAAAACTTCGTATTTACATATCTGCCACTTTGCAGGAGAATCTGTATCGCTGTTCGAGTGTTCGAACCCTAATGCGTGAGAAATGGTAAGTAAACGTCGTATTTACATATATGCCACTGAGCAGGAGAATTCGTATAGGTGTTCGATTGTTCGAACCCTAATGCGTGAGAAATGGTAAGTAAGCGCCCAATTTACATATCTGCCACTGTGCCGGAGAATCCGTATAGGTGTTGAGTGTTCGAACCCTAATGCGTGAGAAATGGTATATGGAAACATTGTATTTACATATATGCCACTGTGCAGGAGAATCCGTATAGGTGTTCGAGTGTTCGAACCCTAATGCGTGAGAAATGTTAAGTGAACGCCGTATTTACATATCTGCCACTGTGCAGGAGAATCCGTACAGGTGTTCGAGTGTTCGAACCCTAATGCGTGAGAAATGGTTAGTAAACTTCGTATTTACATATAGGCCACTGAGCAGGAGAATCCGTATAGGTGTTCGATTGTTCGAACCCTAATGCGTGAGAAATTGTAAGTAAGCGCCGAATTTGCATATCTGCCACTGTGCCGGAGAATCCGTATAGGTGTTCGAGTGTTCGAACCCTAATGCGTGAGAAATGGTAAGTAAACGCCGTATTTACATATCTGCCACTGTGTGCAGGAGAATCCGTACAGGTGTTCAAGAGTTCGAACCCTAATGCGTGAGAAATGGTAAGTAAACACCGTATTTACATATCTGCCACTGTGCAGGAGAATCTGTATAGGTGTTCGGGTGTTCGAACCGAATTGCGTGAGAAATGGTAAGTAAACGCCGTATTTCCATTACTGCCACTGTGCAGGAGAATCCGTATAGGTGTTCGAGTGTTCGAACCCTAATGCGTGAGAAATGGTAAGGAAACATTTTATTTACATATCTGCCACTGTGCAGGAGAATCCGTATAGGTGTTCGAGTGTTCGAACCCTAATGCGTGAGAAATGGTAAGGAAACATTGTATTTACATATCTGTCACTGTGCAAGAGAATCCGTATAGGTGTTCGAGTGTTCGATCCCCAATGCGTGAGAAATGGTACGGAAACGTTGTATTTACATATCTGCCACTGTGCAGGAGAATCCGTATAGGTGTTCGAGTGTTTGAACCCTAATGCGTGACAAATGGTAAGTAAACGTCGTATTTACATATCTGCCACTGTGCAGGAGAATCCGTACAGGTGTTCGATTGTTCGAACCCTAATGCGTGAGAAATGGTAAGTAAACTCCGTATTTACATATCTGCCACTGTGCAGGAGAATCCGTATCGCTGTTCGAGTGTTCGAACCCTAATGCGTGAGAAATGGTTAGTAAACGTCGTATTTACATATATGACACTGAGCAGGAGAATCCGTATAGGTCTTCGATTGTTCGAACCCTAATGCGTGAGAAATGGTAAGTAAGCGCCGAATTTACATATCTGCCACTGTGCCGGAGAATCCGTATAGGTGTTGAGTGTTCGAACCCTAATGCGTGAGAAATGGTATGGAAACATTGTATTTACATATATGCCACTGTGCAGGAGAATCCGCAAAGGTGTTCGAGTGTTCGAACCCTAATGCGTGAGAAATGGTAAGTAAACGCCGTATTTACATATCTGCCACTGTGCAGGAGAATCCGTATAGGTGTTCGAGTGTTCGAACCCTAATGCGTGAGAAATGGTAAGGAAACGTTTTGTTTACATATCTGCCACTATGCAGGAGAAACCGTATAGGTGTTCGAGTGTTCGAACCCTAATGCGTGAGAAATGGTAAGGAAACATTGTATTTACATATCTGTCACTGTGCAAGAGAATCCGTATAGGTGTTCGAGTGTTCGATCCCCAATGCGTGAGAAATGGTACGGAAACGTTGTATTTACATATCTGGCACTGTGCAGGAGAATCCGTATAGGTGTTCGAGTGTTTGAACCCTAATGCGTGACAAATGGTAAGTAAACGTCGTATTTACATATCTGCCACCGTGCAGGAGAATCCGTACAGGTGTTCGATTGTTCGAACCCTAATGCGTGAGAAATGGTAAGTAAACTTCGTATTTACATATCTGCCACTGTGCAGGAGAATCTGTATCGCTGTTCGACTGTTCGAACCCTAATGCGTGAGAAATGGTAAGTAAACGTCGTATTTACATATATGCCACTGAGCAGGAGAATTCGTATAGGTGTTCGATTGTTCGAACCCTAATGCGTGAGAAATGGTAAGTAAGCGCCGAATTTACATATCTGCCACTGTGCCGGAGAATCCGTATAGGTGTTGAGTGTTCGAACCCTAATGCGTGAGAAATGGTATATGGAAACATTGTATTTACATATATGCCACTGTGCAGGAGAATCCGTATAGGTGTTCGAGTGTTCGAACCCTAATGCGTGAGAAATGTTAAGTAAACGCCGTATTTACATATCTGCCACTGTGCAGGAGAATCCGTACAGGTGTTCGAGTGTTCGAACCCTAATGCGTGAGAAATGGTTAGTAAACTTCGTATTTACATATAGGCCACTGAGCAGGAGAATCCGTATAGGTGTTCGATTGTTCGAACCCTAATGCGTGAGAAATTGTAAGTAAGCGCCGAATTTGCATATCTGCCACTGTGCCGGAGAATCCGTATAGGTGTTCGAGTGTTCGAACCCTAATGCGTGAGAAATGGTAAGTAAACGCCGTATTTACATATCTGCCACTGTGTGCAGGAGAATCCGTACAGGTGTTCAAGAGTTCGAACCCTAATGCGTGAGAAATGGTAAGTAAACACCGTATTTACATATCTGCCACTGTGCAGGAGAATCTGTATAGGTGTTCGGGTGTTCGAACCGAATTGCGTGAGAAATGGTAAGTAAACGCCGTATTTACATTACTGCCACTGTGCAGGAGAATCCGTATAGGTGTTCGAGTGTTCGAACCCTAATGCGTGAGAAATGGTAAGGAAACATTTTATTTACATATCTGCCACTGTGCAGGAGAATCCGTATAGGTGTTCGAGTGTTCGAACCCTAATGCGTGAGAAATGGTAAGGAAACATTGTATTTACATATCTGTCACTGTGCAAGAGAATCCGTATAGGTGTTCGAGTGTTCGATCCCCAATGCGTGAGAAATGGTACGGAAACGTTGTATTTACATATCTGCCACTGTGCAGGAGAATCCGTATAGGTGTTCGAGTGTTTGAACCCTAATGCGTGACAAATGGTTAGTAAACGTCGTATTTACATATATGCCACTGAGCAGGAGAATCCGTATAGGTCTTCGATTGTTCGAACCCTAATGCGTGAGAAATGGTAAGTAAGCGCCGAATTTACATATCTGCCACTGTGCCGGAGAATCCGTATAGGTGTTCGAGTGTTCGAACCCTAATGCGTGAGAAATGGTAAGTAAACGCCGTATTTACATATCTGCCACTGTGCAGGAGAATCCGAACAGGTGTTCGAGTGTTCGAACCCTAATGCGTGAGAAATGGTATGTGAACGCCGTATTTACATATCTGCCACTGTGGAGGAGAATCTGTATAGGTGTTCGAGTGTTTGAACCCTAATGCGTGAGAAATGGTAAGTAAACACCGTATTTACATATCTGCCACTGTGCAGGAGAATCTGTATAGGTGTTCGGGTGTTCGAACCCAATTGCGTGAGAAATGGTAAGTAAACGCCGTATTTACATTACTGCCACTGTGCAGGAGAATCCGTATAGGTGTTCGAGTGTTCGAACCCTAATGCGTGAGAAATGGTAAGGAAACGTTTTGTTTACATATCTGCCACTGTGCAGGAGAAACCGTATAGGTGTTCGAGTGTTCGAACCCTAATGCGTGAGAAATGGTAAGGAAACATTGTATTTACATATCTGTCACTGTGCAAGAGAATCCGTATAGGTGTTCGAGTGTTCGATCCCCAATGCGTGAGAAATGGTACGGAAACGTTGTATTTACATATCTGCCACTGTGCAGGAGAATCCGTATAGGTGTTCGAGTGTTTGAACCCTAATGCGTGACAAATGGTAAGTAAACGTCGTATTTACATATCTGCCACCGTGCAGGAGAATCCGTACAGGTGTTCGATTGTTCGAACCCTAATGCGTGAGAAATGGTAAGTAAACTTCGTATTTACATATCTGCCACTGTGCAGGAGAATCTGTATCGCTGTTCGATTTGTTCGAACCCTAATGCGTGAGAAATGGTAAGTAAACGTCGTATTTACATATATGCCACTGAGCAGGAGAATTCGTATAGGTGTTCGATTGTTCGAACCCTAATGCGTGAGAAATGGTAAGTAAGCGCCGAATTTACATATCTGTCACTGTGCCGGAGAATCCGTATAGGTGTTGAGTGTTCGAACCCTAATTCGTGAGAAATGGTATATGGAAACATTGTATTTACATATATGCCACTGTGCAGGAGAATCCGTATAGGTGTTCGAGTGTTCGAACCCTAATGCGTGAGAAATGTTAAGTAAACGCCGTATTTACATAACTGCCACTGTGCAGGAGAATCCGTATAGGTGTTTGAGTGTTCGAACCCTAATGCGTGAGAAATGGTAAGTAAACGTCGTATTTACATATATGCCACTGAGCAGGAGAATCCGTATAGGTGTTCGATTGTTCGAACCCTAATGCGTGAGAAATGGTAAGTAAGCGCCGAATTTACATATCTGCCACTGTGCCGGAGAATCCGAATAGGTGTTGAGTGTTCGAACCCTAATGCGTGAGAAATGGTATGGAAACATTGTATTTACATATATGCCACTGTGCAGGAGAATCCGCATAGGTGTTCGAGTGTTCGAACCCTAATGCGTGAGAAATGGTAAGTAAACGCCGTATTTACATATCTGCCACTGTGCAGGAGAATCCGTACAGGTGTTCGAGTGTTCGAACCCTAATGCGTGAGAAATGGTTAGTAAAAGCCGTATTTACATATCTGCCACTGTGCAGGAGAATCTGTATAGGAGTTCGAGTGTTCGAACCCTAATGCGTGGGAAATGGTAAGGAAACGTTGTATTTACATATCTGGCACTGTGCAAGAGAATCCGTATAGGTGTTCGAGTGTTCGATCCCTATTGCGTGAGAAATGGTAAGGAAACGTTGTATTTACATATCTGCCACTGTGCAGGAGAATCCGTATAGGTGTTCGAGTGTTCGAACCCTAATGCGTGACAAATGGTAAGTAAACGTCATATTTACATATCTGCCACTGTGCAGGAGAATCCGTACAGGTGTTCGATTGTTCGAACCCTAATGCGTGACAAATGGTAAGTAAACGTCGTATTTACATATCTGCCACTGTGCAGGAGAATCCGTACAGGTGTTCGATTGTTCGAACCCTAATGTGTGAGAAATGGAAAGTAAACTCCGTATTTACATATCTTCCACTGTGCAGGAGAATCCGTATCGCTGTTCGAGTGTTCGAACCCTAATGCGTGAGAAATGGTAAGTAAACACCGTATTTACATATCTGCCACTGTGCAGGAGAATCTGGATAAGTGTTCGAGTGTTCGAACCCTAATGCGTGAGAAATGGTAAGTAAACGCCGTATTTACATATCTGCCACTGTGCAGGAGAATCCGAACAGGTGTTCGAGTGTTCGAACCCTAATGCGTGAGAAATGGTATGTGAACGCCGTATTTACATATCTGCCACTGTGGAGGAGAATCTGTATAGGTGTTCGAGTGTTCGAACCCTAATGCGTGAGAAATGGTAAGTAAACACCGTATTTACATATCTGCCACTGTGCAGGAGAATCTGTATAGGTGTTCGGGTGTTCGAACCCAATTGCGTGAGAAATGGTAAGTAAACGCCGTATTTACATTACTGCCACTGTGCAGGAGAATCCGTATAGGTGTTCGAGTGTTCGAACCCTAATGCGTGTGAAATGGTAAGGAAACGTTTTGTTTACATATCTGCCACTGTGCAGGAGAAACCGTATAGGTGTTCGAGTGTTCGAACCCTAATGCGTGAGAAATGGTAAGGAAACATTGTATTTACATATCTGTCACTGTGCAAGAGAATCCGTATAGGTGTTCGAGTGTTCGATCCCCAATGCGTGAGAAATGGTACGGAAACGTTGTATTTACATATCTGCCACTGTGCAGGAGAATCCGTATAGGTGTTCGAGTGTTTGAACCCTAATGCGTGACAAATGGTAAGTAAACGTCGTATTTACATATCTGCCACCGTGCAGGAGAATCCGTACAGGTGTTCGATTGTTCGAACCCTAATGCGTGAGAAATGGTAAGTAAACTTCGTATTTACATATCTGCCACTGTGCAGGAGAATCTGTATCGCTGTTCGACTGTTCGAACCCTAATGCGTGAGAAATGGTAAGTAAACGTCGTATTTACATATATGCCACTGAGCAGGAGAATTCGTATAGGTGTTCGATTGTTCGAACCCTAATGCGTGAGAAATGGTAAGTAAGCGCCGAATTTACATATCTGCCACTGTGCCGGAGAATCCGTATAGGTGTTGAGTGTTCGAACCCTAATGCGTGAGAAATGGTATATGGAAACATTGTATTTACATATATGCCACTGTGCAGGAGAATCCGTATAGGTGTTCGAGTGTTCGAACCCTAATGCGTGAGAAATGTTTAGTAAACGCCGTATTTACATATCTGCCACTGTGCAGGAGAATCCGTATAGGTGTTCGAGTGTTCGAACCCTAATGCGTGAGAAATGGTAAGTAAACGTCGTATTTACATATATGCCACTGAGCAGGAGAATCCGTATAGGTGTTCGATTGTTCGAACCCTAATGCGTGAGAAATGGTAAGTAAGCGCCGAATTTACATATCTGCCACTGTGCCGGAGAATCCGTATAGGTGTTGAGTGTTCGAACCCTAATGCGTGAGAAATGGTATGGAAACATTGTATTTACATATATGCCACTGTGCAAGAGAATCCGCATAGGTGTTCGAGTGTTCGAACCCTAATGCGTGAGAAATGGTAAGTAAACGCCGTATTTACATATCTGCCACTGTGCAGGAGAATCCGTACAGGTGTTCGAGTGTTCGAACCCTAATGCGTGAGAAATGGTTAGTAAAAGCCGTATTTACATATCTGCCACTGTGCAGGAGAATCTGTATAGGAGTTCGAGTGTTCGAACCCTAATGCGTGGGAAATGGTAAGGAAACGTTGTATTTACATATCTGGCACTGTGCAAGAGAATCCGTATAGGTGTTCGAGTGTTCGATCCCTATTGCGTGAGAAATGGTAAGGAAACGTTGTATTTACATATCTGCCACTGTGCAGGAGAATCCGTATAGGTGTTCGAGTGTTCGAACCCTAATGCGTGACAAATGGTAAGTAAACGTCATATTTACATATCTGCCACTGTGCAGGAGAATCCGTACAGGTGTTCGATTGTTCGAACCCTAATGCGTGACAAATGGTAAGTAAACGTCGTATTTACATATCTGCCACTGTGCAGGAGAATCCGTACAGGTGTTCGATTGTTCGAACCCTAATGTGTGAGAAATGGAAAGTAAACTCCGTATTTACATATCTTCCACTGTGCAGGAGAATCCGTATCGCTGTTCGAGTGTTCGAACCCTAATGCGTGAGAAATGGTAAGTAAACACCGTATTTACATATCTGCCACTGTGCAGGAGAATCTGGATAAGTGTTCGAGTGTTCGAACCCTAATGCGTGAGAAATGGTAAGTAAACTCCGTATTTACATAACTGCCACTGTGCAGGAGAATCCGTATAGGTGTTCGACTGTTCGAACCCTAATGCGTCAGAAATGGTAAGGAAACATTTTATTTACATATCTGCCACTGTGCCGGAGAATCCGTATAGGTGTTCGAGTGTTCGAACCCTAATGCGTGAGAAATGGAAAGTAAACGCCGTATTTACATATCTGCCACTGTGCAGGAGAATCCGAACAGGTGTTCGAGTGTTCGAACCCTAATGCGTGAGAAATGGTATGTGAACGCCGTATTTACATATCTGCCACTGTGGAGGAGAATCTGTATAGGTGCTCGAGTGTTCGAACCCTAATGCGTGAGAAATGGTAAGTAAACGCCGTATTTACATAACTTTCACTGTGCAGGAGAATCCGTATAGGTGTTCGAGTGTTCGAACCCTAATGCGTGAGAAATGGTAAGGAAACATTTTATTTACATATCTGCCACTGTGCAGGAGAATCCGTATAGGTGTTCGAGTGTTCGAACCCTAATGTGTGAGAAATGGTAAGGAAATGTTGTATTTACATATCTGCCACTGTGCAAGAGAATCCGTATAGGTGTTCGAGTGTTCGATCCCCAATGCGTGAGAAATGGTACGGAAACGTTGTATTTACATATCTGCCACTGTGCAGGAGAATCCGTATAGGTGTTCGAGTGTTTGAACCCTAATGCGTGACAAATGGTAAGTAAACGTCGTATTTACATATCTGCCACTGTGCAGGAGAATCCGTACAGGTGTTCGATTGTTCGAACCCAAATGCGTGAGAAATGGTAAGTAAACTTCGTATTTACATATCTGCCACTGTGCAGGAGAATCTGTATCGCTGTTCGAGTGTTCGAACCCTAATGTGTGAGAAATGGTAAGTAAACGTCGTATTTACGTATATGCCATTGAGCAGGAGAATCCGTATAGGTGTTCGATTGTTCGAACCCTAATGCGTGAGAAATGGTAAGTAAGCGCCGAATTTACATATCTGCCACTGTGCCGGAGAATCCGTATAGGTGTTGAGTGTTCGAACCCTAATGCGTGAGAAATGGTATGGAAACATTGTATTTACATATATGCCACTGTGCAGGAGAATCCGTATAGGTGTTCGAGTGTTCGAACCCTAATGCGTGAGAAATGGTAAGTAAACGCCGTATTTACATATCTGCCACTGTGCAGGAGAATCCGTACAGGTGATCGAGTGTTCGAACCCTAATGCGTGAGAAATGGTTAGTAAAAGCCGTATTTACATATCTGCCACTGTGCAGGAGAATCTGTATAGGAGTTCGAGTGTTCGAACCCTAATGCGTGGGAAATGGTAAGGAAACGTTGTATTTACATATCTGGCACTGTGCAAGAGAATCCGTATAGGTGTTCGAGTGTTCGATCCCTATTGCGTGAGAAATGGTAAGGAAACGTTGTATTTACATATCTGCCACTGTCCAGGAGAATCCGTATAGGTGTTCGAGTGTTCGAACCCTAATGCGTGACAAATGGTAAGTAAACGTCATATTTACATATCTGCCACTGTGCAGGAGAATCCGTACAGGTGTTCGATTGTTCGAACCCTAATGTGTGAGAAATGGAAAGTAAACTCCGTATTTACATATCTGCCACTGTGCAGGAGAATCCGTATCGCTGTTCGAGTGTTCGAACCCTAATGCGTGAGAAATGGTAAGTACACTCCGTATTTACATATCTGCCACTGTGCAGGAGAATCTGGATAAGTGTTCGAGTGTTCGAACCCTAATGCGTGAGAAATGGTAAGTAAACGCCGTATTTACATAACTGCCACTGTGCAGGAGAATCCGTATAGGTGTTCGATTGTTCGAACCCTAATGCGTCAGAAATGGTAAGGAAACATTTTATTTACATATCTGCCACTGTGCCGGAGAATCCGTATAGGTGTTCGAGTGTTCGAACCCTAATGCGTGAGAAATGGTAAGTAAACGCCGTATTTACATATCTGCCACTGTGCAGGAGAATCCGAACAGGTGTTCGAGTGTTCGAACCCTAATGCGTGAGAAATGGTATGTGAACGCCGTATTTACATATCTGCCACTGTGGAGGAGAATCTGTATAGGTGTTCGAGTGTTCGAACCCTAATGCGTGAGAAATGGTAAGTAAACGCCGTATTTACATAACTGTCACTGTGCAGGAGAATCCGTATAGGTGTTCGATTGTTCGAACCCTAATGCGTGAGAAATGGTAAGGAAACGTTTTATTTACATATCTGTCACTGTGCAGGAGAATCCGTATAGGTGTTCGAGTGTTCGAACCCTAATGTGTGAGAAATGGTAAGGAAATGTTGTATTTACATATCTGCCACTGTGCAAGAGAATCCGTATAGGTGTTCGAGTGTTCGATCCCTAATGCGTGAGAAATGGTACGCAAACGTTGTATTTACATATCTGCCACTGTGTAGGAGAATCCGTAAAGGTGTTCGAGCGTTTGAACCCTAATGCGTGACAAATGGTAAGTAAACGTCGTATTTACATATCTGCCACTGTGCAGGAGAATCCGTACCGGTGTTCGATTGTTCGAACCCTAATGCGTGAGAAATGGTAAGTAAACTCCGTATTTACATATCTGCCACTGTGCAGGAGAATCCGTATCGCTGTTCGAGTGTTCGAACCCTAATGCGTGAGAAATGGTAAGTAAACGTCGTGTTTACATATCTGCCACTGAGTAGGAGAATCCGCATAGGTGTTCGATTGTTCGAACCCTAATGCGTGAGAAATGGTAAGTAAGCGCCGTATTTACATATCTGCCACTGTGCAGAAGAATCCGTATAGGTGTTCGAGTGTTCGAACCCTAATGCGTGAGAAATGGTATGGAAACATTGTATTTACATGTATGCCACTGTGCAGGAGAATCTGTATAGGTGTTCGAGTGTTCGAACCCTAATGCGTGAGAAATGGTAAGTAAACGCCGTATTTACATATCTGTCACTGTGTGCAGGAGAATCCGTACAGGTGTTCGAGAGTTTGAACCCTAATGCGTGAGAAATGGTAAGTAAACACCGTATTTACATATCTGCCACTGTGCAGGAGAATCTGTATAGGTGTTCGGGTGTTCGAACCCAATTGCGTGAGAAATGGTAAGTAAACGCCGTATTTACATAACTGCCACTGTGCAGGAGAATCCGTATAGGTGTTCGAGTGTTCGAACCCTAATGCGTGAGAAATGGTAAGGAAACGTTTTATTTACATATCTGCCACTGTGCAGGAGAATCCGTATAGGTGGTCGAGTGTTCGAACCCTGATGCGTGAGAAATGGTAAGGAAACATTGTATTTACATATCTGTCACTGTGCAAGAGAATCCGTATAGGTGTTCGAGTGTTCGATCCCCAATGCGTGAGAAATGGTACGGAAACGTTGTATTTACATCTCTGCCACTGTGCTGGAGAATCCGTATAGGTGTTCGAGTGTTTGAACCCTAATGCGTGACAAATGGTAAGTAAACGTCGTATTTACATATCTGCCACTGTGCAGGAGAATCCGTACAGGTGTTCGATTGTTCGAACCCTAATGCGTGAGAAATGGTAAGTAAACTTCGTATTTACATATCTGCCACTGTGCAGGAGAATCTGTATCGCTGTTCGAGTGTTCGAACCCTAATGCGTGAGAAATGGGAAGTAAACGTCGTATTTACATATATACCATTGAGCAGGAGAATCCGAATAGGTGTTCGATTGTTCGAACCCTAATGCGTGAGAAATGGTAAGTAAGCGCCGAATTTACATATCTGCCACTGTGCCGGAGAATCCGTATAGGTGTTGAGTGTTCGAACCCTAATGCGTGAGAAATGGTATGGAAACATTGTATTTACATATATGCCACTGTGCAGGAGAATCCGTATAGGTGTTTGAGTGTTCGAACCCTAATGCGTGAGAAATGTTAAGTAAACGCCGTATTTACATATCTGCCACTGTGCAGGAGAATCCGTACAGGTGTTCGAGTGTTCGAACCCTAATGCGTGAGAAATGGTCAGTAAACGTCGTATTTACATATATGCCACTGAGCAGGAGAATCCGTATAGGTGTTCGATTGTTCGAACCCTAATGCGTGAGAAATGGTAAGTAAGCGCCGAATTTACATATCTGCCACTGTGCCGGAGAATCCGTATAGGTGTTGAGTGTTCGAACCCTAATGCGTGAGAAATGGTATGGAAACATTGTATTTACATATATGCCACTGTGCAGGAGAATCCGTATAGGTGTTCAAGTGTTCGAACCCTAATGCGTGAGAAATGGTAAGTAAACGCCGTATTTACATATCTGCCACTGTGCAGGAGAATCCGTACAGGTGTTCGAGTGTTCGAACCCTAATGCGTGAGAAATGGTTAGTAAAAACCGTATTTACATATCTGCCACTGTGCAGGAGAATCTGTATAGGAGTTCGAGTGTTCGAACCCTAATGCGTGGGAAATGGTAAGGAAACGTTGTATTTACATATCTGGCACTGTGCAAGAGAATCCGTATAGGTGTTCGAGTGTTCGATCCCTATTGCGTAAGAAATGGTAAGGAAACGTTGTATTTACATATCTGCCACTGTGCAGGAGAATCCGTATAGGTGTTCGAGTGTTCGAACCCTAATGCGTGACAAATGGTAAGTAAACGTCATATTTACATATCTGCCACTGTGCAGGAGAATCCGTACAGGTGTTCGATTGTTCGAACCCTAATGCGTGACAAAGGGTAAGTAAACGTCGTATTTACATATCTGCCACTGTGCAGGAGAATCCGTACAGGTGTTCGATTGTTCGAACCCTAACGTGTGAGAAATGGAAAGTAAACTCCGTATTTACATATCTGCCACTGTGTAGGAGAATCCGTATCGCTGTTCGAGTGTTCGAACCCTAATGCGTGAGAAATGGTAAGTACACACCGTATTTACATATCTGCCACTGTGCAGGAGAATCCGTATAGGTGTTCGATTGTTCGAACCCTAATGCGTCAGAAATGGTAAGGAAACATTTTATTTACATATCTGCCACTGTGCCGGAGAATCCGTATAGGTGTTCGAGTGTTCGAACCCTAATGCGTGAGAAATGGTAAGTAAACGTCGTATTTACATATCTGCCACTGTGCACGAGAATCCGAACAGGTGTTCGAGTGTTCGAACCCTAATGCGTGAGAAATGGTAAGTAAGCGCCGAATTTACATATCAGCCACTGTGCCGGAGAATCCGCATAGGTGTTCGAGTGTTCGAACCCTAATGCGTGAGAAATGGTAAGGAAACATTGTATTTACATATCTGTCACTGTGCAAGAGAATCCGTATAGGTGTTCGAGTGTTCGATCCCCAATGCGTGAGAAATGGTACGGAAACGTTGTATTTACATATCTGCCACTGTGCAGGAGAATCCGTATAGGTGTTCGAGTGTTTGAACCCTAATGCGTGACAAATGGTAAGTAAACGTCGTATTTACATATCTGCCACTGTGCAGGAGAATCCGTACTGGTGTTCGATTGTTCGAACCCTAATGCGTGAGAAATGGTAAGTAAACTTCGTATTTACATATCTGCCACTGTGCAAGAGAATCTGTATCGTTGTTCGAGTGTTCGAACCCTAATGCATGAGAAATGGTAATGAAACATGGTATTTACATATATGCCACTGAGCAGGAGAATCCGTATAGGTGTTCGATTGTTCGAACCCTAATGCGTGAGAAATGGTAAGTAAGCGCCGAATTTACATATCTGCCACTGTGCCAGAGAATCCATATTGGTGTTGAGTGTTCGAACCCTAATGCGTGAGAAATGGTATGGAAACATTGTATTTACATATATGCCACTGTGCAGGAGAATCCGTATAGGTGTTCGAGTGTTCGAACCCTAATGCGTGAGAAATGTTAAGTAAACGCCGTATTTACATATCTGCCACTGTGCAGGAGAATCCGTACAGGTGTTCGAGTGTTCGAACCCTAATGCGTGAGAAATGGTTAGTAAACGTCGAATTTACATATATGCCACTGAGCAGGAGAATCCAAATAGGTGTTCGATTGTTCGAACCCTAATGCGTGAGAAATGGTAAGTAAGCGCCGAATTTACATATCTGCCACTGTGCCGGAGAATCCGTATAGGTGTTGAGTGTTCGAACCCTAATGCGTGAGAAATGGTATGGAAACATTGTATTTACATATATGCCACTGTGCAGGAGAATCCGTATAGGTGTTCGAGTGTTCGAACCCTAATGCGTGAGAAATGGTAAGTAAACGCCGTATTTACATATCTGCCACTGTGCAGGAGAATCCGTACAGGTGTTCGAGTGTTCGAACCATAATGCGTGAGAAATGGTTAGTAAAAGCCGTATTTACATATCTGCCACTGTGCAGGAGAATCTGTATAGGAGTTCGAGTGTTCGAACCCTAATGCGTGGGAAATGGTAAGGAAACGTTATATTTACATATCTGGCACTGTGCAAGAGAATCCGTATAGGTGTTCGAGTGTTCGATCCCTATTGCGTGAGAAATGGTAAGGAAACGTTGAATTTACATATCTGCCACTGTGCAGGAGAATCCGTATAGGTGTTCGAGTGTTCGAACCCTAATGCGTGATAAATGGTAAGTAAACGTCATATTTACATATCTGCCACTGTGCAGGAGAATCCGTACAGGTGTTCGATTGTTCGAACCCTAATGCGTGACAAACGGTAAGTAAACGTCGTATTTACATATCTGCCACTGTGCAGGAGAATTCGTACAGGTGTTCGATTGTTCGAACCCTAATGTGTGAGAAATGGAAAGTAAACTCCGTATTTACATATCTGCCACTGTGCAGGAGAATCCGTATCGCTGTTCGAGTGTTCGAACCCTAATGCGTGAGAAATGGTAAGTACACACCGTATTTACATATCTGCCACTGTGCAGGAGAATCTGGATAAGTGTTCGAGTGTTCGAACCCTAATGCGTGAGAAATGGTAAGTAAACGCCGTATTTACATAACTGCCACTGTGCAGGAGAATCCGTATAGGTGTTCGATTGTTCGAACCCTAATGCGTCAGAAATGGTAAGGAAACATTTTATTTACATATCTGCCACTGTGCCGGAGAATCCGTATAGGTGTTCGTGTGTTCGAACCCTAATGCGTGAGAAATGTTAAGTAAACGCCGTATTTACATATCTGCCACTGTGCAGGAGAATCCGTACAGGTGTTCGAGTGTTCGAACCCTAATGCGTGAGAAATGGTCAGTAAACGTCGTATTTACATATATGCCACTGAGCAGGAGAATCCGTATAGGTGTTCGATTGTTCGAACCCTAATGCGTGAGAAATGGTAAGTAAGCGCCGAATTTATATATCTGCCACTGTGCCGGAGAATCCGTATAGGTGTTGAGTGTTCGAACCCTAATGCGTGAGAAATGGTATGGAAACATTGTATTTACATATATGCCACTGTGCAGGAGAATCCGTATAGGTGTTCGAGTGTTCGAACCCTAATGCGTGAGAAATGGTAAGTAAACGCCGTATTTACATATCTGCCACTGTGCAGGAGAATCCGTACAGGTGTTCGAGTGTTCGAACCCTATTGCGTGAGAAATGGTTAGTAAAAACCGTATTTACATATCTGCCACTGTGCAGGAGAATCTGTATAGGAGTTCGAGTGTTCGAACCCTAATGCGTGGGAAATGGTAAGGAAACGTTGTATTTACATATCTGGCACTGTGCAAGAGAATCCGTATAGGTGTTCGAGTGTTCGATCCCTATTGCGTAAGAAATGGTAAGGAAACGTTGTATTTACATATCTGCCACTGTGCAGGAGAATCCGTATAGGTGTTCGAGTGTTCGAACCCTAATGCGTGACAAATGGTATGTAAACGTCATATTTACATATCTGCCACTGTGCAGGAGAATCCGTACAGGTGTTCGATTGTTCGAACCCTAATGCGTGACAAATGGTAAGTAAACGTCGTATTTACATATCTGCCACTGTGCAGGAGAATCCGAACAGGTGTTCGAGTGTTCGAACCCTAATGCGTGAGAAATGGTATGTGAACGCCGTATTTACATATCTGCCACTGTGGAGGAGAATCTGTATAGGTGTTCGAGTGTTCGAACCCTAATGCGTGAGAAATGGTAAGTAAACGCCGTATTTACATATCTGCCACTGTGCAGGAGAATCCGTACAGGTGTTCGAGTGTTCGAACCATAATGCGTGAGAAATGGTTAGTAAAAGCCGTATTTACATATCTGCCACTGTGCAGGAGAATCTGTATAGGAGTTCGAGTGTTCGAACCCTAATGCGTGGGAAATGGTAAGGAAACGTTATATTTACATATCTGGCACTGTGCAAGAGAATCCGTATAGGTGTTCGAGTGTTCGATCCCTATTGCGTGAGAAATGGTAAGGAAACGTTGAATTTACATATCTGCCACTGTGCAGGAGAATCCGTATAGGTGTTCGAGTGTTCGAACCCTAATGCGTGATAAATGGTAAGTAAACGTCATATTTACATATCTGCCACTGTGCAGGAGAATCCGTACAGGTGTTCGATTGTTCGAACCCTAATGCGTGACAAACGGTAAGTAAACGTCGTATTTACATATCTGCCACTGTGCAGGAGAATTCGTACAGGTGTTCGATTGTTCGAACCCTAATGTGTGAGAAATGGAAAGTAAACTCCGTATTTACATATCTGCCACTGTGCAGGAGAATCCGTATCGCTGTTCGAGTGTTCGAACCCTAATGCGTGAGAAATGGTAAGTACACACCGTATTTACATATCTGCCACTGTGCAGGAGAATCTGGATAAGTGTTCGAGTGTTCGAACCCTAATGCGTGAGAAATGGTAAGTAAACGCCGTATTTACATAACTGCCACTGTGCAGGAGAATCCGTATAGGTGTTCGATTGTTCGAACCCTAATGCGTCAGAAATGGTAAGGAAACATTTTATTTACATATCTGCCACTGTGCCGGAGAATCCGTATAGGTGTTCGTGTGTTCGAACCCTAATGCGTGAGAAATGTTAAGTAAACGCCGTATTTACATATCTGCCACTGTGCAGGAGAATCCGTACAGGTGTTCGAGTGTTCGAACCCTAATGCGTGAGAAATGGTCAGTAAACGTCGTATTTACATATATGCCACTGAGCAGGAGAATCCGTATAGGTGTTCGATTGTTCGAACCCTAATGCGTGAGAAATGGTAAGTAAGCGCCGAATTTATATATCTGCCACTGTGCCGGAGAATCCGTATAGGTGTTGAGTGTTCGAACCCTAATGCGTGAGAAATGGTATGGAAACATTGTATTTACATATATGCCACTGTGCAGGAGAATCCGTATAGGTGTTCGAGTGTTCGAACCCTAATGCGTGAGAAATGGTAAGTAAACGCCGTATTTACATATCTGCCACTGTGCAGGAGAATCCGTACAGGTGTTCGAGTGTTCGAACCCTATTGCGTGAGAAATGGTTAGTAAAAACCGTATTTACATATCTGCCACTGTGCAGGAGAATCTGTATAGGAGTTCGAGTGTTCGAACCCTAATGCGTGGGAAATGGTAAGGAAACGTTGTATTTACATATCTGGCACTGTGCAAGAGAATCCGTATAGGTGTTCGAGTGTTCGATCCCTATTGCGTAAGAAATGGTAAGGAAACGTTGTATTTACATATCTGCCACTGTGCAGGAGAATCCGTATAGGTGTTCGAGTGTTCGAACCCTAATGCGTGACAAATGGTATGTAAACGTCATATTTACATATCTGCCACTGTGCAGGAGAATCCGTACAGGTGTTCGATTGTTCGAACCCTAATGCGTGAGAAATGGTAAGGAAACGTTTTATTTACATATCTGTCACTGTGCAGGAGAATCCGTATAGGTGTTCGAGTGTTCGAACCCTAATGTGTGAGAAATGGTAAGGAAATGTTGTATTTACATATCTGCCACTGTGCAAGAGAATCCGTATAGGTGTTCGAGTGTTCAATCCCTAATGCGTGAGAAATGGTACGCAAACGTTGTATTTACATATCTGCCACTGTGTAGGAGAATCCGTATAGGTGTTCGAGCGTTTGAACCCTAATGCGTGACAAATGGTAAGTAAACGTCGTATTTACATATCTGCCACTGTGCAGGAGAATCCGTAACGGTGTTCGATTGTTCGAACCCTAATGCGTGAGAAATGGTAAGTAAACTCCGTATTTACATATCTGCCACTGTGCAGGAGAATCCGTATCGCTGTTCGAGTGTTCGAACCCTAATGCGTGAGAAATGGTAAGTAAACGTCGTGTTTACATATCTGCCACTGAGTAGGAGAATCCGTACAGGTGTTCGATTGTTCGAACCCTAATGCGTGACAAAGGGTAAGTAAACGTCGTATTTACATATCTGCCACTGTGCAGGAGAATCCGTACAGGTGTTCGATTGTTCGAACCCTAATGTGTGAGAAATGGAAAGTAAACTCCGTATTTACATATCTGCCACTGTGCAGGAGAATCCGTATCGCTGTTCGAGTGTTCGAACCCTAATGCGTGAGAAATGGTAAGTACACACCGTATTTACATATCTGCCACTGTGCAGGAGAATCTGGATAAGTGTTCGAGTGTTCGAACCCTAATGCGTGAGAAATGGTAAGTAAACGCCGTATTTACATAACTGCCACTGTGCAGGAGAATCCGTATAGGTGTTCGAGTGTTCGAACCCTAATGCGTGAGAAATGGTAAGTAAACGCCGTATTTACATATCTGCCACTGTGCAGGAGAATCCGTACAGGTGTTCGAGTGTTCGAACCCTATTGCGTGAGAAATGGTTAGTAAAAACCGTATTTACATATCTGCCACTGTGCAGGAGAATCTGTATAGGAGTTCGAGTGTTCGAACCCTAATGCGTGGGAAATGGTAAGGAAACGTTGTATTTACATATCTGGCACTGTGCAAGAGAATCCGTATAGGTGTTCGAGTGTTCGATCCCTATTGCGTAAGAAATGGTAAGGAAACGTTGTATTTACATATCTGCCACTGTGCAGGAGAATCCGTATAGGTGTTCGAGTGTTCGAACCCTAATGCGTGACAAATGGTATGTAAACGTCATATTTACATATCTGCCACTGTGCAGGAGAATCCGTACAGGTGTTCGATTGTTCGAACCCTAATGCGTGACAAATGGTAAGTAAACGTCGTATTTACATATCTGCCACTGTGCAGGAGAATCCGAACAGGTGTTCGAGTGTTCGAACCCTAATGCGTGAGAAATGGTATGTGAACGCCGTATTTACATATCTGCCACTGTGGAGGAGAATCTGTATAGGTGTTCGAGTGTTCGAACCCTAATGCGTGAGAAATGGTAAGTAAACGCCGTATTTACATAACTGTCACTGTGCAGGAGAATCCGTATAGGTGTTCGATTGTTCGAACCCTAATGCGTGAGAAATGGTAAGGAAACGTTTTATTTACATATCTGTCACTGTGCAGGAGAATCCGTATAGGTGTTCGAGTGTTCGAACCCTAATGTGTGAGAAATGGTAAGGAAATGTTGTATTTACATATCTGCCACTGTGCAAGAGAATCCGTATAGGTGTTCGAGTGTTCAATCCCTAATGCGTGAGAAATGGTACGCAAACGTTGTATTTACATATCTGCCACTGTGTAGGAGGAATCCGTATAGGTGTTCGAGCGTTTGAACCCTAATGCGTGACAAATGGTAAGTAAACGTCGTATTTACATATCTGCCACTGTGCAGGAGAATCCGTAACGGTGTTCGATTGTTCGAACCCTAATGCGTGAGAAATGGTAAGTAAACTCCGTATTTACATATCTGCCACTGTGCAGGAGAATCCGTATCGCTGTTCGAGTGTTCGAACCCTAATGCGTGAGAAATGGTAAGTAAACGTCGTGTTTACATATCTGCCACTGAGTAGGAGAATCCGTACAGGTGTTCGATTGTTCGAACCCTAATGCGTGACAAAGGGTAAGTAAACGTCGTATTTACATATCTGCCACTGTGCAGGAGAATCCGTACAGGTGTTCGATTGTTCGAACCCTAATGTGTGAGAAATGGAAAGTAAACTCCGTATTTACATATCTGCCACTGTGCAGGAGAATCCGTATCGCTGTTCGAGTGTTCGAACCCTAATGCGTGAGAAATGGTAAGTACACACCGTATTTACATATCTGCCACTGTGCAGGAGAATCTGGATAAGTGTTCGAGTGTTCGAACCGTAATGCGTGAGAAATGGTAAGTAAACGCCGTATTTACATAACTGCCACTGTGCAGGAGAATCCGTATAGGTGTTTCAATTGTTCGAACCCTAATGCGTCAGAAATGGTAAGGAAACATTTTATTTACATATCTGCCACTGTGCCGGAGAATCCGTATAGGTGTTCGAGTGTTCGAACCCTAATGCGTGAGAAATGGTAAGTAAACGTCGTATTTACATATCTGCCACTGTGCAGGAGAATCCGAACAAGTGTTCGAGTGTTCGAACCCTAATGCGTGAGAAATGATAAGTAAGCGCCGAATTTACATATCAGCCACTGTGCCGGAGAATTCGTATAGGTGTTCGAGTGTTCGAACCCTAATGCGTGAGAAATGGTAAGGAAACATTGTATTTACATATCTGTCACTGTGCAAGAGAATCCGTATAGGTGTTCGAGTGTTCGATCCCAATGCGTGAGAAATGGTACGGAAACGTTGTATTTACATATCTGCCACTGTGCAGGAGAATCCGTATAGGTGTTCGAGTGTTTGAACCCTAATGCGTGACAAATGGTAAGTAAACGTCGTATTTACATATCTGCCACTGTGCAGGGAGAATCCGTACTGGTGTTCGATTGTTCGAACCCTAATGCGTGAGAAATGGTAAGTAAACTTCGTATTTACATATCTGCCACTGTGCAGGAGAATCTGTATCGTTGTTCGAGTGTTCGAACCCTAATGCATGAGAAATGGTAATGAAACATGGTATTTACATATATGCCACTGAGCAGGAGAATCCGTATAGGTGTTCGATTGTTCGAACCCTAATGCGTGAGAAATGGTAAGTAAGCGCCGAATTTACATATCTGCCACTGTGCCAGAGAATCCATATTGGGGTTGAGTGTTCGAACCCTAATGCGTGAGAAATGGTATGGAAACATTGTATTTACATATATGCCACTGTGCAGGAGAATCCGTATAGGTGTTCGAGTGTTCGAACCCTAATGCGTGAGAAATGTTAAGTAAACGCCGTATTTACATATCTGCCATTGTGTAGGAGAATCCGTACAGGTGTTCGAGTGTTCGAACCCTAATGCGTGAGAAATGGTTAGTAAACGTCGTATTTACATATATGCCACTGAGCAGGAGAATCCAAATAGGTGTTCGATTGTTCGAACCCTAATGCGTGAGAAATGGTAAGTAAGCGCCGAATTTACATATCTGCCACTGTGCCGGAGAATCCGTATAGGTGTTGAGTGTTCGAACCCTAATGCGTGAGAAATGGTATGGAAACATTGTATTTACATATATGCCACTGTGCAGGAGAATCCGTATAGGTGTTCGAGTGTTCGAACCCTAATGCGTGAGAAATGGTAAGTAAACGCCGTATTTACATATCTGCCACTGTGCAGGAGAATCCGTACAGGTGTTCGAGTGTTCGAACCATAATGCGTGAGAAATGGTTAGTAAAAGCCGTATTTACATATCTGCCACTGTACAGGAGAATCTGTATAGAAGTTCGAGTGTTCGAACCCTAATGCGTGGGAAATGGTAAGGAAACGTTATATTTACATATCTGGCACTGTGCAAGAGAATCCGTATAGGTGTTCGAGTGTTCGATCCCTATTGCGTGAGAAATGGTAAGGAAACGTTGAATTTACATATCTGCCACTGTGCAGGAGAATCCGTATAGGTGTTCGAGTGTTCGAACCCTAATGCGTGATAAATGGTAAGTAAACGTCATATTTACATATCTGCCACTGTGCAGGAGAATCCGTACAGGTGTTCGATTGTTCGAACCCTAATGCGTGACAAACGGTAAGTAAACGTCGTATTTACATATCTGCCACTGTGCAGGAGAATCCGTACAGGTGTTCGATTGTTCGAACCCTAATGTGTGAGAAATGGAAAGTAAACTCCGTATTTACATATCTGCCACTGTGCAGGAGAATCCGTATCGCTGTTCGAGTGTTCGAACCCTAATGCGTGAGAAATGGTAAGTAAACACCGTATTTACATATCTGCCACTGTGCAGGAGAATCTGGATAAGTGTTCGAGTGTTCGAACCCTAATGCGTGAGAAATGGTAAGTAAACACCGTATTTACATAACTGCCACTATGCAGGAGAATCCGTATATGTGTTCGATTGTTCGAACCCTAATGCGTCAGAAATGGTAAGGAAACATTTTATTTACATATCTGCCACTGTGCCGGAGAATCCGTATAGGTGTTCGAGTGTTCGAACCCTAATGCGTGAGAAATGGTAAGTAAACGCCGTATTTACATATCTGCCACTGTGCAGGAGAATCCGAACAGGTGTTCGAGTGTTCGAACCCTAATGCGTGAGAAATGGTATGTGAACGCCGTATTTACATATCTGCCACTGTGGAGGAGAATCTGTATAGTTGTTCGACTGTTCGAACCCTAATGCGTGAGAAATGGTAAGTAAACGCCGTATTTACATAACTGTCACTGTGCAGGAGAATCCATATAGGTGTTCGAGTGTTCGAACCCTAATGCGTGAGAAATGGTAAGGAAACGTTTTATTTACATATCTGCCACTGTGCAGGAGAATCCGTATAGGTGTTCGAGTGTTCGAACCCTAATGTGTGAGAAATGGTAAGGAAATGTTGTATTTACATATCTGCCACTGTGCAAGAGAATCCGTATAGGTGTTCGAGTGTTCGATCCCTAATGCGTGAGAAATGGTACGGAAACGTTGTATTTACATATCTGCCACTATGTAGGAGAATCCGTATAGGTGTTCGAGCGTTTGAACCCTAATGCGTGACAAATGGTAAGTAAACGTCGTATTTACATATCTGCCACTGTGCAGGAGAATCCGTACAGGTGTTCGATTGTTCGAACCCTAATGCGTGAGAAATGGTAAGTAAACTCCGTATTTACATATCTGCCACTGTGCAGGAGAATCCGTATCGCTGTTCGACTGTTCGAACCCTAATGCGTGAGAAATGGTAAGTAAACGTCGTATTTACATATCTGCCACTGAGTAGGAGAATCCGCATAGGTGTTCGATTATTCGAACCCTAATGCGTGAGAAATGGTAAGTAAGCGCCGTATTTACATATCTGCCACTGTGCAGAAGAATCCGTATAGGTGTTCGAGTGTTCGAACCCTAATGCGTGAGAAATGGTAAGGAAACATTGTATTTACATGTATGCCACTGTGCAGGAGAATCCGTATAGGTGTTCGAGTGTTCGAACCCTAATGCGTGAGAAATGGTAAGTAAACACCGTATTTACATATCTGTCACTATGTGCAGGAGAATCCGTACAGGTGTTCGAGAGTTCGAACCCTAATGCGTGAGAAATGGTAAGTAAACACCGTATTTACATATCTGCCACTGTGCAGGAGAATCTGTATAGGTGTTCGGGTGTTCGAACCCAATTGCGTGAGAAATGGTAAGTAAACGCCGTATTTCATAACTGCCACTCTGCAGGAGAATCCGTATAGGTGTTCGAGTGTTCGAACCCTAATGCGTGAGAAATGGTAAGGAAACGTTTTATTTACATATCTGCCACTGTGCAGGAGAATCCGTATAGGTGTTCGAGTGTTCGAACCCTGATGCGTGAGAAATGGTAAGGAAACATTGTATTTACATATCTGTCACTGTGCAAGAGAATCCGTATAGGTGTTCGAGTGTTCGATCCCCAATGCGTGAGAAATGGTACGGAAACGTTGTATTTACATATCTGCCACTGTGCAGGAGAATCCGTATAGGTGTTCGAGTGTTTGAACCCTAATGCGTGACAAATGGTAAGTAAACGTCGTATTTACATATCTGCCACTGTGCAGGAGAATCCGTACAGGTGTTCGATTGTTCGAACCCTAATGCGTGAGAAATGGTAGGTAAACTTCGTATTTACATATCTGCCACTGTGCAGGAGAATCTGTATCGCTGTTCGAGTGTTCGAACCCTCATGCGTGAGAAATGGTAAGTAAACGTCGTATTTACATATATGCCATTGAGCAGGAGAATCCGTATAGGTGTTCGATTGTTCGAACCCTAATGCGTGAGAAATGGTAAGTAGGCGCCGAATTTACATATCTGCCACTGTGCCGGAGAATCCGTATAGGTGTTGAGTGTTCGAACCCTAATGCGTGAGAAATGGTAAGGAAACGTTTTATTTACATATCTGCCACTATGCAGGAGAATCCGTATACGTGTTCGAGTGTTCGAACCCTAATGTGTGAGAAATGGTAAGGAAATGTTGTATTTACATATCTGCCACTGTGCAAGAGAATCCGTATAGGTGTTCGAGTGTTCGATCCCTAATGCGTGAGAAATGGTACGGAAACGTTGTATTTACATATCTGCTACTGTGTAGGAGAATCCGCATAGGTGTTCGAGCGTTTGAACCCTAATGCGTGACAAATGGTAAGTAAACGTCGTATTTACATATCTGCCACTGTGCAGGAGAATCCGTACAGGTGTTCGATTGTTCGAACCGTAATGCGTGAGAAATGGTAAGTAAACTCCGTATTTACATATCTGCCACTGTGCAGGAGAATACGTATCGCTGTTCGAGTGTTCGAACCCTAATGCGTGAGAAATGGTAAGTAAACGTCGTATTTACATATATGCCACTGAGCAGGAGAATCCGTATAGGTGTTCGATTGTTCGAACCCTAATCCGTGAGAAATGGTAAGGAAACATTTTATTTACATATCTGCCACTGTGCAGGAGAATCCGTATAGGTGTTCGAGTGTTCGAACCCTAATGCGTGAGAAATGGTAAGTAAACGCCATATTTACATATCTGCCACTGTGTGCAGGAGAATCCGTACAGGTGTTCGAGAGTTCGAACCCTAATGCGTGAGAAATGGTAAGTAAACACCGTATTTACATATCTGCCACTGTGCAGGAGAATCTGTATAGGTGTTCGGGTGTTCGAACCCAATTGCGTGAGAAATGGTAAGTAAACGCCGTATTTACATAACTGCCACTATGCAGGAGAATCCGTATAGGTGTTCGAGTGTTCGAACCCTAATGCGTGAGAAATGGTAAGGAAACGTTTTATTTACATATCTGCCACTATGTAGGAGAATCCGTATACGTGTTCGAGTGTTCGAACCCTAATGTGTGAGAAATGGTAAGGAAATGTTGTATTTACATATCTGCCACTGTGCAAGAGAATCCGTATAGGTGTTCGAGTGTTCGATCCCTAATGCGTGAGAAATGGTACGGAAACGTTGTATTTACATATCTGCTACTGTGTAGGAGAATCCGCATAGGTGTTCGAGCGTTTGAACCCTAATGCGTGACAAATGGTAAGTAAACGTCGTATTTACATATCTGCCACTGTGCAGGAGAATCCGTACAGGTGTTCGATTGTTCGAACCGTAATGCGTGAGAAATGGTAAGTAAACTCCGTATTTACATATCTGCCACTGTGCAGGAGAATACGTATCGCTGTTCGAGTGTTCGAACCCTAATGCGTGAGAAATGGTAAGTAAACGTCGTATTTACATATATGCCACTGAGCAGGAGAATCCGTATAGGTGTTCGATTGTTCGAACCCTAATCCGTGAGAAATGGTAAGGAAACATTTTATTTACATATCTGCCACTGTGCAGGAGAATCCGTATAGGTGTTCGAGTGTTCGAACCCTAATGCGTGAGAAATGGTAAGTAAACGCCATATTTACATATCTGCCACTGTGTGCAGGAGAATCCGTACAGGTGTTCGAGAGTTCGAACCCTAATGCGTGAGAAATGGTAAGTAAACACCGTATTTACATATCTGCCACTGTGCAGGAGAATCTGTATAGGTGTTCGGGTGTTCGAACCCAATTGCGTGAGAAATGGTAAGTAAACGCCGTATTTACATAACTGCCACTATGCAGGAGAATCCGTATAGGTGTTCGAGTGTTCGAACCCTAATGCGTGAGAAATGGTAAGGAAACGTTTTATTTACATATCTGCCACTGTGCAGGAGAATCCGTATAGGTGTTCGAGTGTTCGAACCCTAATGCGTGAGAAATGGTAAGGAAACATGGTATTTACATATCTGTCACTGTGCAAGAGAATCCGTATAGGTGTTCGAGTGTTCGATCCCTAATGCGTGAGAAATGGTACGGAAACGTTGTATTTACATACCTGCCGCTGTGCAGGAGAATCCGTATAGGTGTTCGAGTGTTTGAACCCTAATGCGTGACAAATGGTAAGTAAACGTCGTATTTACATATCGGCCACTGTGCAGGAGAATCCGTACAGGTGTTCGATTGTTCGAACCCTAATGCGTGAGAAATGGTAAGTAAACTCCGTATTTACATATCTGCCACTGTGCAGGAGAATCTGTATCGCTGTTCGAGTGTTCGAACCCTAATGCGTGAGAAATGGTAAGTAAACGTCGTATTTACATATATGCCACTAAGCAGGAGAATCCGTATAGGTGTTCGATTGTTCGAACCCTAATGCGTGAGAAACGGTAAGTAAGCGCCGAATTTACATATCTGCCACTGTGCCGGAGAATCCGTATAGGTGTTCAGTGTTCGAACCCAAATGCGTGAGAAATGGTATGGAAACATTGTATTTACATATATGCCACTGTGCAGGAGAATCCGTATAGGTGTTCGAGTGTTCGAACCCTAATGCGTGAGAAATGGTAAATAACGCCGTATTTACATATCTGCCACTGTGCAGCAGAATCCGTACAGGTGTTCGAGTGTTCGAACCCTAATGCGTGAGAAATGGTTAGTAAAAGCCGAATTTACATATCTGCCACTGTGCAGGAGAATCTGTGTAGGAGTTCGAGTGTTCGAACCCTAATGCGTGAGAAATGGTAAGGAAACCTTGTATTTACATATCTGGCACTGTGCAAGAGAATCCGTATAGGTGTTCGAGTGTTCGATCCCTATTGCGTGAGAAATGGTAAGGAAACGTTGTATTTACATATCTGCCACTGTGCAGGAGAATCCGTATAGGTGTTCGAGTGTTCGAACCCTAATGCGTGACAAATGGTAAGTAAACGTCATATTTACATATCTGCCACTGTGCAAGAGAATCCGTACAGGTGTTCGATTGTTCGAACCCTAATGCGTGACAAATGGTAAGTAAACGTCGTATTTACATATCTGCCACTGTGCAGGAGAATCCGTACAGGTGTTCGATTGTTCGAACCCTAATGTGTGAGAAATGGAAAGTAAACTCCGTATTTACATATCTGCCACTGTGCAGGAGAATCCGTATCGCTGTTCGAGGGTTCGAACCCTAATGCGTGAGAAATGGTAAGTACACACCGTATTTACATATCTGCCACTGTGCAGGAGAATCTGGATAAGTGTTCGAGTGTTCGAACCCTAATGCGTGAGAAATGGTAAGTAAACGCCGTATTTACGTAACTGCCACTGTGCAGGAGAATCCGTATAGGTGTTCGATTGTTCGAACCCTAATGCGTCAGAAATGGTAAGTAAGCGCCGAATTTACATATCTGCCACTATGCCGGAGAATCCGTATAGGTGTTGAGTGTTCGAACCCTAATGCGTGAGAAATGCTATGGAAACATTGTATTTACATATATGCCACTGTGCAGGAGAATCCGTATAGGTGTTCGAGTGTTCGAACCCTAATGCGTGAGAAATGTTAAGTAAACGCCGTATTTACATATCTGCCACTGTGCAGGAGAATCCGTACAGGTGTTCGAGTGTTCGAACCCTAATGCGTGAGAAATGGTTAGTAAACGTCGTATTTACATATATGCCACTGAGCAGGAGAATCCGTATAGGTGTTCGAGTGTTCGAACCCTAATGCGTGAGAAATGGTAAGTAAACGCCGTATTTACATATCTGCCACTGTGCAGGAGAATCCGTACTGGTGTTCGAGTGTTCGAACCCTAATGCGTGAGAAATGGTTAGTAAAAGCCGTATTTACATATCTGCCACTGTGCAGGAGAATCTGTATAGGAGTTCGAGTGTTCGAACCCTAATGCTTGGGAAATGGTAAGGAAACGTTGTATTTACATATCTGGCACTGTGCAAGAGAATCCGTATAGGTGTTCGAGTGTTCGATCCCTATTGCGTGAGAAATGGCAAGGAAACGTTGTATTTACATATCTGCCACTGTGCAGGAGAATCCGTATAGGTGTTCGAGTGTTCGAACCCTAATGCGTGACAAATGGTAAGTAAACGTCATATTTACATATCTGCCACTGTGCAGGAGAATCCGTACAGGTGTTCGATTGTTCGAACCCTAATGCGTGACAAATGGTAAGTAAACGTCGTATTTACATATCTGCCACTGTGCAGGAGAATGCGTACAGGTGTTCGATTGTTCGAACCCTAATGTGTGAGAAATGTAAAGTAAACTCCGTATTTACATATCTGCCACTGTGCAGGAGAATCCGTATCGCTGTTCGAGTGTTCGAACCCTAATGCGTGAGAAATGGTAAGTAAACACCGTATTTACATATCTGCCACTGTGCAGGAGAATCTGGATAAGTGTTCGAGTGTTCGAACCCTAATGCGTGAGAAATGGTAAGTAAACGCCGTATTTCCATAACTGCCACTGTGCAGGAGAATCCGTATAGGTGTTCGATTGTTCGAACCCTAATGCGTCAGAAATGGTAAGGAAACATTTTATTTACATATCTGCCACTGTGCCGGAGAATCCGTATAGGTGTTCGAGTGTTCGAACCCTAATGCGTGAGAAATGGTAAGTAAACGCCGTATTTACATATCTGCCACTGTGCAGGAGAATCCGAACAGGTGTTCGAGTGTTCGAACCCTAATGCGTGAGAAATGGTATGTAAACGCCGTATTTACATATCTGCCACTGTGGAGGAGAATCTGTATAGGTGTTCGAGTGTTCGAACCCTAATGCATGAGAAATGGTAAGTAAACGCCGTATTTACATAACTGTCACTGTGCAGGAGAATCCGTATAGGTGTTCGAGTGTTCGAACCGTAATGCGTGAGAAATGGTAAGGAAACGTTTTATTTACATATCTGCCACTGTGCAGGAGAATCCGTATAGGTGTTCGAGTGTTCGAACCCAAATGTGTGAGAAATGGTAAGGAAATGTTGTATTTACATATCTGCCACTGTGCAAGAGAATCCGTATAGGTGTTCGAGTGTTCGATCCCTAATGCGTGAGAAATGGTACGGAAACGTTGTATTTACATATCTGCCACTGTGTAGGAGAATCCGTATAGGTGTTCGAGCGTTTGAACCGTAATGCGTGACAAATGGTAAGTAAACGTCGTATTTACATATCTGCCACTGTGCAGGAGAATCCGTACAGGTGTTCGATTGTTCGAACCCTAATGCGTGAGAAATGGTAAGTAAACTCCGTATTTACATATCTGCCACTGTGCAGGAGAATCTGTATCGCTGTTCGAGTGTTCGAACCCTAATGCGTGAGAAATGGTAAGTAAACGTCGTTTTTACATATATGCCACTAAGCAGGAGAATCCGTATAGGTGTTCGATTGTTCGAACCCTAATGCGTGAGAAATGGTAAGTAAGCGCCGAATTTACATATCTGCCACTGTGCCGGAGAATCCGTATAGGTGTTGAGTGTTCGAACCCAAATGCGTGAGAAATGGTATGGAAACATTGTATTTACATATATGCCACTGTGCAGGAGAATCCGTATAGGTGTTCGAGTGTTCGAACCCTAATGCGTGAGAAATGGTAAGTAAACGCCGCATTTACATATCTGTCACTGTGTGCAGGAGAATCCGTACAGGTGTTCGAGAGTTCGAACCCTAATGCGTGAGAAATGGTAAGTAAACACCGTATTTACATATCTGCCACTGTGCAGGAGAATCTGGATAGGTGTTCGAGTGTTCGAACCCTAATGCGTGAGAAATGGTAAGTAAACGCCGTATTTACATAACTGCCACTCTGCAGGAGAATCCGTATAGGTGTTCGATTGTTCGAACCCTAATGCGTGAGAAATGGTAAGGAAACATTTTATTTACATATCTGCCACTGTGCAGGAGAATCCGTATAGGTGTTCGAGTGTTCGAACCCTAATGCGTGAGAAATGGTAAGTAAACGCCGTATTTACATATCGGCCACTGTGTGCAGGAGAATCCGTACAGGTGTTTGAGAGTTCGAACCCTAATGCGTGAGAAATGGTAAGTAAACACCGTATTTACATATCTGCCACTGTGCAGGAGAATCTGTATAGGTGTTCGGGTGTTCGAACCCAATTGCGTGAGAAATGGTAAGTAAACGCCTTATTTACATAACTGCCACTAAGCAGGAGAATCCGTATAGGTGTTCGAGTGTTCGAACCCTAATGCGTGAGAAATGGTAAGGAAACGTTTTATTTACATATCTGCCACTGTGCAGGAGAATCCGTATAGGTGTTCGAGTGTTCGAACCCTAATGCGTGAGAAATGGTAAGGAAACATTGTATTTACATATCTGTCATTGTGCAAGAGAATCCGTATAGGTGTTCGAGTGTTCGATCCCTAATGCGTGAGAAATGGTACGGAAACGTTGTATTTACATACCTGCCACTGTGCAGGAGAATCCGTATAGGTGTTCGAGTGTTTGAACCCTAATGCGTGACAAATGGTAAGTAAACGTCGTATTTACATATCGGCCACTGTGCAGGAGAATCCGTACAGGTGTTCGATTGTTCGAACCCTAATGCGTGAGAAATGGTAAGTAAACTCCGTATTTACATATCTGCCACTGTGCAGGAGAATCTGTATCGCTGTTCGAGTGTTCGAACCCTAATGCGTGAGAAATGGTAAGTAAACGTCGTATTTACATATATGCCACTAAGCAGGAGAATCCGTATAGGTGTTCGATTGTTCGAACCCTAATGCGTTAGAAATGGTAAGTAAGCGCCGAATTTACATATATGCCACTGTGCCGGAGAATCCGTATAGGTGTTGAGTGTTCGAACCCAAATGCGTGAGAAATGGTATGGAAACATTGTATTTACATATATGCCACTGTGCAGGAGAATCCGTATAGGTGTTCGAGTGTTCGAACCCTAATGCGTGAGAAATGGTAAATAACGCCGTATTTACATATCTGCCACTGTGCAGCAGAATCCGTACAGGTGTTCGAGTGTTCGAACCCTAATGCGTGAGAAATGGTTAGTAAAAGCCGTATTTACATATCTGCCACTGTGCTGGAGAATCTGTGTAGGAGTTCGAGTGTTCGAACCCTAATGCGTGAGAAATGGTAAGGAAACCTTGTATTTATATATCTGGCACTGTGCAAGAGAATCCGTATAGGTGTTCGAGTGTTCGATCCCTATTGCGTGAGAAATGGTAAGGAAACGTTGTATTTACATATCTGCCACTGTGTAGGAGAATCCGTATAGGTGTTCGAGTGTTCGAACCCTAATGCGTGACAAATGGTAAGTAAACGTCATATTTACATATCTGCCACTGTGCAGGAGAATCCGTACAGGTGTTCGATTGTTCGAACCCTAATGCGTGACAAATGGTAAGTAAACGTCGTATTTACATATCTGCCGCTGTGCAGGAGAATCCGTACAGGTGTTCGATTGTTCGAACCCTAATGCGTGAGAAATGGAAAGTAAACTCCGTATTTACATATCTGCCACTGTGCAGGAGAATCCGTATCGCTATTCGAGTGTTCGAACCCTAATGCGTGAGAAATGGTAAGTAAACGTCGTATTTACATATCTGCCACTGAGTAGGAGAATCCATATAGGTGTTCGATTGTTCGAAACCTAATGCGTGAGAAATGGTAAGTAAGCGCCGTATTTCAATATCTGCCACTGTGCAGGAGAATCCGTATTGGTGTTCGAGTGTTCGAACCCTAATGCAGGAGAAATGGTAAGGAAACATTGTATTTACATATATGCCACTGTGCCGGATAATCCGTATAGGTGTTCAAGTGTTCGAACCCTAATGCGTGAGAAATGGTAAGTAAACGCCGTATTTACATATCTGCCACTGTGCAGGAGAATCCGTACAGGTGTTCGAGTGTTTGAACCCGAATGCGTGAGAACTGGTATGTAAACGCCGTATTTACATATCTGCCATTGTGCAAGAGAATCTGTATAGGTGTTCGAGTGTTCGAACCCTAATGCGTGAGAAATGGTAAGTAAACGCCGTATTTACATAACTGCCACTGTGCAGGAGAATCCGTATAGGTGTTCGAGTGTTCGAACACTAATGCGTGAGAAATGGTAAGCAAACGTTTTTTTTACATATCTGCCACTGTGCAGGAGAATCCGTATAGGTCTTCGAGTGTTCGAACCCTAATGTGTGAGAAATGGTAAGGAAACGTTGTATTTACATATCTGCCACTGTGCAAGAGAATCCGTATAGGTGTTCGAGTCTTCGATCCCTAATGCGTGAGAAATGGTACGGAAACGTGGTATTTACATATCTGCCACTGTGCAGGAGAATCCGCATAGGTGTTCGAGCGTTTGAACCCTAATGCATGACAAATGGTAAGTAAACGTCGTATTTACATATCTGCCACTGTGCAGCAGAATCCGTACAGGTGTTCGATTGTTCGAACCCTAATGCGTGTGAAATGGTAAGTAAACTCCGTATTTACATATCTGCCACTGTGCAGGAGAATCTGTATCGCTGTCCGAGTGTTCGAACCCTAATGCGTGAGAAATGGTAAGTAAACGTCGTATTTACATATCTGCCACTGAGGAGGAGAATCCGTATAGGTGTTCGACTGTTCGAACCCTATTGCGTGAGAAATGGTAAGTAAGCGCCGTATTTACATATCTGCCACTATGCCGGAGAATCCGTATACGTGTTGAGTGTTCGAACCCTAATGCGTGAGAAATGGTATGGAAACATTGTATTTACATATATGCCACTGTGCAGGAGAATCCGTATAGGTGTTCGAGTGTTCGAACCCTAATGCGCGAGAAATGGTAAGTAAACTCCGTCTTTACATATCTGCCACTGTGCAGGAGAATACGTTTCGCTGTTCGAGTGTTCGAACCCTGATAAGTAAACGTCGTATTTACATATCTGCCACTGCGTAGGAGAATCCGCATAGGTGTTCGATTGTTCGAACCCTAATGCGTGAGAAATGGTAAGTAAGCGCCGTATTTACATATCTGCCACTGTGCAGGAGAATTCGTATAGGTGTTCGAGTGTTCGAACCCTAATGCGTGAGAAATGGAAAGGAAACATTGTATTTACATGCATGCCACTGTGCAGGAGAATCCGTATGGGTGTTCGAGTGTTCGAACCCTAATGCGTGAGAAATGGTAAGTAAACGCCGTATTTACATATCTGCCACTGTGTGTAGGAGAATCCGTACAGGTGTTCGAGAGTTCGAACCCCAATGCGTGAGAAATGGTAAGTAAACACCGTATTTACATATCTCCCACTGTGCATGAGAATCTGCATAGGTGTTCGAGTGTTCGAACCCTAATGCGTGAGAAATGGTAAGTAAACGCCGTTTTTACATAACTGCCACTGTACAGGAGAATCCATATAGGTGTTCGATTGTTCGAACCCTAACGCGTGAGAAATGGTAAGGAAACATTTTATTTACATATCTGCCACTGTGCAGGAGAATCCGTATAGGTGTTCGACTGTTCGAACCCTAATGCGTGAGAAATGGTAAGTAAACGCCGTATTTACATATCTGCCACTGTGTGCAGGAAATCCGTACAGGTGTTCGAGTGTTCAAACACTAATGCGTGAGAAATGGTAAGTAAACACCGTATTTGCATATCTGCCACTGTGCAGGAGAATCTGTATAGGTGTTCGGGTGTTCGAACCCTAATGCGTGAGAAATGGTAAGTAAACACCGTATTTACATAACTGCCACTGTGCCGGAGAATCCGTATCGCTGTTCGAGTGTTCGAACCCTAATGCGTGAGAAATGGTAAGTAAACGTCGTATTTACAAATCTGCCACTGAGCAGCAGAATCCATATAGGTGTTCGATTGTTCGAACCCTAATGCGTGAGAAATGGTAAGTAAGCGCCGTATTTCAATATCTGCCACTGTGCAGGAGAATTCGTATCGCTGTTCGAGTGTTCGAACCCTAATGCGTGAGAAATGGTAAGTAAACGTCGTATTTACAAATCTGCCACTGAGCAGGAGAATCCATATAGGTGTTCGATTGTTCGAACCCTAATGCGTGAGAAATGGTAAGTAAGCGCCGTATTTCAATATCTGCCACTGTGCAGGAGAATCCGTATAGGTGTTCGAGTGTTCGAACATTAATGCGTGAGAAATGGTAAGTAAACGCCGTATTTACATATCTGCCACTGTGCAGGAGAATCCGTACAGGTGTTCGAGTGTTCGAACCGTAATGCGTGAGAAATGGTTAGTAAAAGCCGTATTTACATATCTGCCACTGTGCAGGGGAATCTGTATAGGAGTTCGAGTGTTTGAACCCTAATGCGTGAGAAATGGTAAGGAAACGTTGTATTTACATATCTGGCACTGTGCAACAGAATCCGTATAGGTGTTCGAGTGTTCGATCCCTATTGCATGAGAAATGGTAAGGAAACGTGGTATTTACATATCTGCCACTGTGTGCAGGAGAATCCGTACAGGTGTTCGAGAGTTCGAACCCCAATGCGTGAGAAATGGTAAGTAAACACCGTATTTACATATCTCCCACTGTGCATGAGAATCTGGATTGGTGTTTGAGTGTTCGAACCCTAATGCGTGAGAAATGGTAAGTAAACGCCGTATTTACATATCTGCAACTGTGCAGGAGAATCCGTACAGGTGTTCGATTGTTCGAACCCTAATGCGTGAGAAATGGAAAGTAAACTCCGTATTTACATATCTGCTACTGTGCAGGAGAATCCGTATCGCTGTTCGAGTGTTCGAACCCTAACGCGTGAGAAATGGTAAGTAAACGTCGTATTTACATATCTGCCACTGAGCAGGAGAATCCATATAGGTGTTCGAGAGTTCGAACCCCAATGCGTGAGAAATGGTAAGTAAACACCGTATTTACATATCTCCCACTGTGCATGAGAATCTGCATAGGTGTTCGAGTGTTCGAACCCTAATGCGTGAGAAATGGTAAGTAAACGCCGTTTTTACATAACTGCCACTGTACAGGAGAATCCATATAGGTGTTCGATTGTTCGAACCCTAACGCGTGAGAAATGGTAAGGAAACATTTTATTTACATATCTGCCACTGTGCAGGAGAATCCGTATAGGTGTTCGACTGTTCGAACCCTAATGCGTGAGAAATGGTAAGTAAACGCCGTATTTACATATCTGCCACTGTGTGCAGGAAATCCGTACAGGTGTTCGAGTGTTCAAACACTAATGCGTGAGAAATGGTAAGTAAACACCGTATTTGCATATCTGCCACTGTGCAGGAGAATCTGTATAGGTGTTCGGGTGTTCGAACCCTAATGCGTGAGAAATGGTAAGTAAACACCGTATTTACATAACTGCCACTGTGCCGGAGAATCCGTATCGCTGTTCGAGTGTTCGAACCCTAATGCGTGAGAAATGGTAAGTAAACGTCGTATTTACAAATCTGCCACTGAGCAGCAGAATCCATATAGGTGTTCGATTGTTCGAACCCTAATGCGTGAGAAATGGTAAGTAAGCGCCGTATTTCAATATCTGCCACTGTGCAGGAGAATTCGTATCGCTGTTCGAGTGTTCGAACCCTAATGCGTGAGAAATGGTAAGTAAACGTCGTATTTACAAATCTGCCACTGAGCAGGAGAATCCATATAGGTGTTCGATTGTTCGAACCCTAATGCGTGAGAAATGGTAAGTAAGCGCCGTATTTCAATATCTGCCACTGTGCAGGAGAATCCGTATAGGTGTTCGAGTGTTCGAACATTAATGCGTGAGAAATGGTAAGTAAACGCCGTATTTACATATCTGCCACTGTGCAGGAGAATCCGTACAGGTGTTCGAGTGTTCGAACCGTAATGCGTGAGAAATGGTTAGTAAAAGCCGTATTTACATATCTGCCACTGTGCAGGGGAATCTGTATAGTAGTTCGAGTGTTTGAACCCTAATGCGTGAGAAATGGTAAGGAAACGTTGTATTTACATATCTGGCACTGTGCAACAGAATCCGTATAGGTGTTCGAGTGTTCGATCCCTATTGCATGAGAAATGGTAAGGAAACGTGGTATTTACATATCTGCCACTGTGTGCAGGAGAATCCGTACAGGTGTTCGAGAGTTCGAACCCCAATGCGTGAGAAATGGTAAGTAAACACCGTATTTACATATCTCCCACTGTGCATGAGAATCTGGATTGGTGTTTGAGTGTTCGAACCCTAATGCGTGAGAAATGGTAAGTAAACGCCGTATTTACATATCTGCAACTGTGCAGGAGAATCCGTACAGGTGTTCGATTGTTCGAACCCTAATGCGTGAGAAATGGAAAGTAAACTCCGTATTTACATATCTGCTACTGTGCAGGAGAATCCGTATCGCTGTTCGAGTGTTCGAACCCTAACGCGTGAGAAATGGTAAGTAAACGTCGTATTTACATATCTGCCACTGAGCAGGAGAATCCATATAGGTGTTCGATTGTTCGAACCCTAATGCGTGAGAAATGGTAAGTAAGCGCCGTATTTACATATCTTCCACTGTGCAGGAGAATCCGTATAGGTGTTCGAGTGTTCGAACCCTAATGCGTGAGAAATGGTAAGTAAACACCGTATTTACATATCTGCCACTGTGCAGGAGAATCTGTATAGGTGTTCGGGTGTTCGAACCCAATTGCGTGAGAAATGGTAAGTAAACGCCGTATTTACATAACTGCCACTGTGCAGGAGAATCCGTATAGGTGTTCGAGTGTTTGAACCCTAATGCGTGACAAATGGTAAGTAAACGTCGTATTTACATATCGGCCACTGTGCAGGAGAATCCGTACAGGTGTTCGATTGTTCGAACCCTAATGCGTGAGAAATGGTAAGTAAACTCCGTAATTACATATCTGCCACTGTGCAGGAGAATCTGTATCGCTGTTCGAGTGTTCGAACCCTAATGCGTGAGAAACGGTAAGTAAACGTCGTATTTACATATATGCCACTGAGCAAGAGAATCCGTATAGGTGTTCGATTGTTCGAACCCTAATGCGTGAGAAATGGTAAGTAAGGGCCGAATTTACATATCTGCCACTGTGCCGGAGAATCCGTATAGGTGTTGAGTGTTCGAACCCTAATGCGTGAGAAATGGTATGGAAATATTGTATTTACATATATGCCACTGTGCAGGAGAATCCGTATAGGTGTTCGAGTGTTCGAACCCTAATGCGTGAGAAATGATAAGTAAACTCCGTACTTACAGATCTGCCACTGTGCAGGAGAATACGTTTCGCTGTTCGAGTGTTCGAACCCTAATGCGTGAGAAATGGTAAGTAAACGCCGTATTTACATATCTGCCACTGTGTGCAGGAAATCCGTACAGGTGTTCGAGTGTTCGAACACTAATGCGTGAGAAATGGTAAGTAAACACCGTATTTGCATATCTGCCACTGTGCAGGAGAATCTGTATAGGTGTTCGGGTGTTCGAACCCTAATGCGTGAGAAATGGTAAGTAAACACCGTATTTACATAACTGCCACTGTGCCGGAGAATCCGTATAGGTGTTCCAGCGTTCGAACCCTAATGCGTGAGAAATGGTAAGGAAACGTTTTATTTACATATCTGCCACTGTGCAGGAGAATCCGTATTGGTGCTCGAGTGTTCGAGCCCTAACGCGTTTGAAATGGTAAGGAAACATTGTATTTACATATCTGTCACTGTGCAGGAGAATCCGTATAGGTGTTCGAGTGTTCGATCCCTAATGCGTGAGAAATGGTACGGAAACGTTGTATTTACATATCTGCCACTGTGCAGGAGAATCCGTATAGGTGTTCGAGTGTTTGAACCCTAATGCGCGACAAATGGTAAGTAAACGTCGTATTTACATATCTGCCACTGTGCAGGAGAATCCGTACAGGTGTTCGATTGTTCGAACCCTAATGCGTGAGAAATGGTAAGTAAGCGCCGTATTTACATATCTGCCACTGTGCAGGAGAATCCGTATCGCTGTTCGAGTGTTCGAACCCTAATGCGTGAGAAATGGTAAGTAAACGCCGTATTTACATATCTGCCACTGTGTGCAGGAAATCCGTACAGGTGTTCGAGTGTTCGAACACTAATGCGTGAGAAATGGTAAGTAAACACCGTATTTGCATATCTGCCACTGTGCAGGAGAATCTGTATAGGTGTTCGGGTGTTCGAACCCTAATGCGTGAGAAATGGTAAGTAAACACCGTATTTACATAACTGCCACTGTGCCGGAGAATCCGTATCGCTGTTCGAGTGTTCGAACCCTAATGCGTGAGAAATGGTAAGTAAACGTCGTATTTACAAATCTGCCACTGAGCAGGAGAATCCATATAGGTGTTCGATTGTTCGAACCCTAATGCGTGAGAAATGGTAAGTAAGCGCCGTATTTCAATATCTGCCACTGTGCAGGAGAATCCGTATCGCTGTTCGAGTGTTCGAACCCTAATGCGTGAGAAATGGTAAGTAAACGTCGTATTTACAAATCTGCCACTGAGCAGGAGAATCCATATAGGTGTTCGATTGTTCGAACCCTAATGCGTGAGAAATGGTAAGTAAGCGCCGTATTACAATATCTGCCACTGTGCAGGAGAATCCGTATAGGTGTTCGAGTGTTCGAACATTAATGCGTGAGAAATGGTAAGTAAACGCCGTATTTACATATCTGCCACTGTGCAGGAGAATCCGTACAGGTGTTCGAGTGTTCGAAACCGTAATGCGTGAGAAATGGTTAGTAAAAGCCGTATTTACATATCTGCCACTGTGCAGGGGAATCTGTATAGGAGTTCGAGTGTTTGAACCCTAATGCGTGAGAAATGGTAAGGAAACGTTGTATTTACATATCTGGCACTGTGCAACAGAATCCGTATAGGTGTTCGAGTGTTCGATCCCTATTGCATGAGAAATGTTAAGGAAACGTGGTATTTACATATCTGCCACTGTGTGCAGGAGAATCCGTACAGGTGTTCGAGAGTTCGAACCCCAATGCGTGAGAAATGGTAAGTAAACACCGTATTTACATATATCCCACTGTGCATGAGAATCTGGATAGGTGTTTGAGTGTTCGAACCCTAATGCGTGAGAAATGGTAAGTAAACGCCGTATTTACATATCTGCCACTGTGCAGGAGAATCCGTATACGTGTTGAGTGTTCGAACCCTAATGCGTGAGAAATGGTATGGAAACATTGTATTTACATATATGCCACTGTGCAGGAGAATCCGTATAGGTGTTCGAGTGTTCGAACCCTAATGCGCGAGAAATGGTAAGTAAACTCCGTCTTTACATATCTGCCACTGTGCAGGAGAATACGTTTCGCTGTTCGAGTGTTCGAACCCTAATGCGTGAGAAATGGTAAGTAAACGTCGTATTTACATATCTGCCACTGCGTAGGAGAATCCGCCTAGGTGTTCGATTGTTCGAACCCTAATGCGTGAGAAATGGTAACTAAGCGCCGTATTTACATATCTTGCCACTGTGCAGGAGAATTCGTATAGGTGTTCGAGTGTTCGAACCCTAATGCGTGAGAAATGGAAAGGAAACATTGTATTTACATGCATGCCACTGTGCAGGAGTATCCGTATGGGTGTTCGAGTGTTCGAACCCTAATGCGTGAGAAATGGTAAGTAAACGCCGTATTTAGATATCTGCCACTGTGTGTAGGAGAATCCGTACAGGTGTTCGAGAGTTCGAACCCCAATGCGTGAGAAATGGTAAGTAAACACCGTATTTACATATCTCCCACTGTGCATGAGAATCTGGATAGGTGTTCGAGTGTTCGAACCCTAATGCGTGACAAATGGTAAGTAAACGCCGTATTTACATAACTGCCACTGTACAGGAGAATCCATATAGGTGTTCGATTGTTCGAACCCTAACGCGTGAGAAATGGTAAGGAAACATTTTATTTACATATCTGCCACTGTGCAGGAGAATCCGTATAGGTGTTCGAGTGTTCGAACCCTAATGCGTGAGAAATGGTAAGTAAACGCCGTATTTACATATCTGCCACTGTGTGCAGGAAATCCGTACAGGTGTTCGAGTGTTCGAACACTAATGCGTGAGAAATGGTAAGTAAACACCGTATTTGCATATCTGCCACTGTGCCGGAGAATCTGTATAGGTGTTCGGGTGTTCGAACCCTAATGCGTGAGAAATGGTAAGTAAACACCGTATTTTCATAACTGCCACTGTGCCGGAGAATCCGTATCGCTGTTCGAGTGTTCGAACCCTAATGGGTGAGAAATGGTAAGTAAACGTCGTATTTACAAATCTGCCACTGAGCAGGAGAATCCATATAGGTGTTCGATTGTTCGAACCCTAATGCGTGAGAAATGGTAAGTAAGCGCCGTATTTCAATATCTGCCACTGTGCAGGAGAATCCGTATCGCTGTTCGAGTGTTCGAACCCTAATGCGTGAGAAATGGTAAGTAAACGTCGTATTTACAAATCTGCCACTGAGCAGGAGAATCCATATAGGTGTTCGATTGTTCGAACCCTAATGCGTGAGAAATGGTAAGTAAGCGCCGTATTTCAATATCTGCCACTGTGTAGGAGAATCCGTATAGGTGTTCGAGTGTTCGAACATTAATGCGTGAGAAATGGTAAGTAAACGCCGTATTTACATATCTGCCACTGTGCAGGAGAATCCGTACAGGTGTTCGAGTGTTCGAACCGTAATGCGTGAGAAATGGTTAGTAAAAGCCGTATTTACATATCTGCCACTATGCAGGGGAATCTGTATAGGAGTTCGAGTGTTTGAACCCTAATGCGTGAGAAATGGTAAGGAAACGTTGTATTTACATATCTGGCACTGTGCAACAGAATCCGTATAGGTGTTCGAGTGTTCGATCCCTATTGCATGAGAAATGGTAAGGAAACGTGGTATTTACATATCTGTCACTGTGTGCAGGAGAATCCGTACAGGTGTTCGAGAGTTCGAACCCCAATGCGTGAGAAATGGTAAGTAAACACCGTATTTACATATCTCCCACTGTGCATGAGAATCTGGATAGGTGTTTGAGTGTTCGAACCCTAATGCGTGAGAAATGGTAAGTAAACGCCGTATTTACATATCTGCCACTGTGCAGGAGAATCCGTACAGGTGTTCGATTGTTCGAACCCTAATGCGTGAGAAATGGAAAGTAAACTCCGTATTTACATATCTGCTACTGTGCAGGAGAATCCGTATCGCTGTTCGAGTGTTCGAACCCTAACGCGTGAGAAATGGTAAGTAAACGTCGTATTTACATATCTGCCACTGAGCAGGAGAATCCATATAGGTGTTCGATTGTTCGAACCCTAATGCGTGAGAAATGGTAAGTAAGCGCCGTATTTACATATCTTCCACTGTGCAGGAGAATCCGTATAGGTGTTCGAGTGTTCGAACCCTAATGCGTGAGAAATGGTAAGTAAACACCGTATTTACATATCTGCCACTGTGCAGGAGAATCTGTATAGGTGTTCGGGGTGTTCGAACCCAATTGCGTGAGAAATGGTAAGTAAACGCCGTATTTACATAACTGCCACTGCGCAGGAGAATCCGTATAGGTGTTCGAGTGTTCGAACCCTAATGCGTGAGAAATGGTAAGGAAACGTTTTATTTACATATCTGCCACTGTGCAGGAGAATCCGTATAGGTGTTCGAGTGTTCGAACCCTAATGCGTGAGAAATTGTAAGGAAACATTGTATTTACATATCTGTCACTTTGCAAGAGAATCCATATAGGTGTTCGAGTGTTCGATCCCTAATGCGTGAGAAATGGTACGGAAACGTTGTATTTACATACCTGCCACTGTGCAGGAGAATCCGTATAGGTGTTCGAGTGTTTGAACCCTAATGCGTGACAAATGGTAAGTAAACGTCGTATTTACATATCGGCCACTGTGCAGGAGAATCCGTACAGGTGTTCGATTGTTCGAACCCTAATGCGTGAGAAATGGTAAGTAAACTCCGTATTTACATATCTGCCACTGTGCAGGAGAATCTGTATCGCTGTTCGAGTGTTCGAACCCTAATGCGTGAGAAACGGTAAGTAAACGTCGTATTTACATATATGCCACTGAGCAAGAGAATCCGTATAGGTGTTCGATTGTTCGAACCCTAATGCGTGAGAAATGGTAAGTAAGCGCCGTATTTACATATCTGCCACTGTGTGTAGGAGAATCCGTACAGGTGTTCGAGAGTTCGAACCCCAATGCGTGAGAAATGGTAAGTAAACACCGTATTTACATATCTCCCACTGTGCATGAGAATCTGGATAGGTGTTCGAGTGTTCGAACCCTAATGCGTGAGAAATGGTAAGTAAACGCCGTATTTACATAACTGCCACTGTACAGGAGAATCCATATAGGTGTTCGATTGTTCGAACCCTAACGCATGAGAAATGGTAAGGAAACATTTTATTTACATATCTGCCACTGTGCAGGAGAATCCGTATAGGTGTTCGAGTGTTCGAACCCTAATGCGTGAGAAATGGTAAGTAAACGCCGTATTTACATATCTGCCACTGTGTGCAGGAAATCCGTACAGGTGTTCGAGTGTTCGAGCACTAATGCGTGAGAAATGGTAAGTAAACACCGTATTTGCATATCTGCCACTGTGCAGGAGAATCTGTATAGGTGTTCGGGTGTTCGAACCCTAATGCGTGAGAAATGGTAAGTAAACACCGTATTTACATAACTGCCACTGTGCCGGAGAATCCGTATCGCTGTTCGAGTGTTCAAACCCTAATGCGTGAGAAATGGTAAGTAAACGTCGTATTTACAAATCTGCCACTGGGCAGGAGAATCCATATAGGTGTTCGATTGTTCGAACCCTAATGCGTGAGAAATGGTAAGTAAGCGCCGTATTTCAATATCTGCCACTGTGCAGGAGAATCCGTATCGCTGTTCGAGTGTTCGAACCCTAATGCGTGAGAAATGGTAAGTAAACGTCGTATTTACAAATCTGCCACTGAGCAGGAGAATCCATATAGGTGTTCGATTGTTCGAACCCTAATGCGTGAGAAATGGTAAGTAAGCGCCGTATTTCAATATCTGCCACTGTGCAGGAGAATCCGTATAGGTGTTCGAGTGTTCGAACATTAATGCGTGAGAAATGGTAAGTAAACGCCGTATTTACATATCTGCCACTGTGCAGGAGAATCCGTACAGGTGTTCGAGTGTTCGAACCGTAATGCGTGAGAAATGGTCAGTAAAAGCCGTATTTACATATCTGCCACTGTGCAGGGGAATCTGTATAGGAGTTCGAGTGTTTGAACCCTAATGCGTGAGAAATGGTAAGGAAACGTTGTATTTACATATCTGGCACTGTGCAACAGAATCCGTATAGGTGTTCGAGTGTTCGATCCCTATTGCATGAGAAATGGTAAGGAAACGTGGTATTTACATATCTGCCACTGTGTGCAGGAGAATCCGTACAGGTGTTCGAGAGTTCGAACCCCAATGCGTGAGAAATGGTAAGTAAACACCGTATTTACATATCTCCCACTGTGCATGAGAATCTGGATAGGTGTTTGAGTGTTCGAACCCTAATGCGTGAGAAATGGTAAGTAAACGCCGTATTTACATATCTGCCACTGTGCAGGAGAATCCGTACAGGTGTTCGATTGTTCGAACCCTAATGCGTGAGAAATGGAAAGTAAACTCCGTATTTACATATCTGCTACTGTGCAGGAGAATCCGTATCGCTGTTCGAGTGTTCGAACCCTAACGCGTGAGAAATGGTAAGTAAACGTCGTATTTACATATCTGCCATTGAGCAGGAGAATCCATATAGGTGTTCGATTGTTCGAACCCTAATGCGTGAGAAATGGTAAGTAAGCGCCGTATTTACATATCTTCCACTGTGCAGGAGAATCCGTATAGGTGTTCGAGTGTTCGAACCCTAATGCGTGAGAAATGGTAAGTAAACACCGTATTTACATATCTGCCACTGTGCAGGAGAATCTGTATAGGTGTTCGGGTGTTCGAACCCAATTGCGTGAGAAATGGTAAGTAAACGCCGTATTTACATAACTGCCACTGTGCAGGAGAATCCGTATAGGTGTTCGAGTGTTCGAACCCTAATGCGTGAGAAATGGTAAGGAAACGTTTTATTTACATATCTGCCACTGTGCAGGAGAATCCGTATAGGTGTTCGAGTGTTCGAACCCTAATGCGTGAGAAATTGTAAGGAAACATTGTATTTACATATCTGTCACTTTGCAAGAGAATCCATATAGGTGTTCGAGTGTTCGATCCCTAATGCGTGAGAAATGGTACGGAAACGTTGCATTTACATATCTGCCACTGTGCAGGAGAATCCGTATAGGTGTTCGAGTGTTTGAACCCTAATGCGTGACAAATGGTAAGTAAACGTCGTATTTACATATCGGCCACTGTGCAGGAGAATCCGTACAGGTGTTCGATTGTTCGAACCCTAATGCGTGAGAAATGGAAAGTAAACTCCGTATTTACATATCTGCCACTGTGCAGGAGAATCTGTATCGCTGTTCGAGTGTTCGAACCCTAATGCGTGAGAAACGTTAAAGTAAACGTCGTATTTACATATATGCCACTGAGCAAGAGAATCCGTATAGGTGTTCGATTGTTCGAAACCCTAATGCGTGAGAAATGGTAAGTAAGCGCCGAATTTACATATCTGCCACTGTGCCGGAGAATCCGTATAGGTGTTGAGTGTTCGAACCCTAATGCGTGAGAAATGGTATGGAAATATTGTATTTACATATATGCCACTGTGCAGGAGAATCCGTATAGGTGTTCGAGTGTTCGAACCCTAATGCGTGAGAAATGGTAAGTAAACTCCGTACTTACAGATCTGCCACTGTGCAGGAGAATACGTTTCGCTGTTCGAGTGTTCGAACCCTAATGCGTGAGAAATGGTAAGTAAACGTCGTATTTACATATCTGCCACTGAGTAGGAGAATCCGCATAGGTGTTCGACTGTTCGAACCCTAATGCGTGAAGAAATGGTAAGTAAGCGCCGTATTTACATATCTGCCACTGTGCAGGAGAATTCGTATAGGTGTTCGAGTGTTCGAACCCTAATGCGTGAGAAATGGTAAGGAAACATTGTATTTACATGCATGCCACTGTGCAGGAGAATCCGTCTAGGTGTTCGAGTGTTCGAACCCAAATGCGTGAGAAATGGTAGTAAACGCCGTATTTACATATCTGCCACTGTGTGCAAGGAGAATCCGTACAGGTGTTCGAGAGTTCGAACCCCAATGCGTGAGAAATGGTAAGTAAACACCGTATTTACATATCTCCCACTGTGCAGGAGAATCTGGATAGGTGTTCGAGTGTTCGAACCCTAATGCGTGAGAAATGGTAAGTAAACGCCGTATTTACATAACTGCCACTGTGCAGGAGAATCCATATAGGTGTTCGATTGTTCGAACCCTAATGCGTGAGAAATGGTAGGAAACATTTTTTTTACATATCTGCCACTGTGCAGGAGAATCCGTATAGGTGTTCGAGTGTTCGAACCCTAATGCGTGAGAAATGGTAAGTAAACGCCGTATTTACAATATCTGCCACTGTGTGCAGGAAATCCGTACAGGTGTTCGAGAGTTCGAACCCTAATGCGTGAGACAATGGTAAGTAAACACCGTATTTGCATATCTGCCACTGTGCAGGAGAATCTGTATAGTTGTTCGGGTGTTCGAACCCTAATGCGTGAGAAATTGTAAGTAAATGCCGTATTTACATAACTGGCAATGTGCCGGAGAATCCGTATAGGTGTTCGAGCGTTCGAACCCTAATGCGTGAGAAATGGTAAGGAAACATTTTATTTACATATCTGGCACTGTGCAGGAGAATCCGTATAGGTGTTCGAGTGTTCGATCCCTAATGCGTGAGAAATGGTACGGAAACGTTGTATTTACATATCTGCCACCGTGCAGGAGAATCCGTATAGGTGTTCGAGTGTTTGAACCTAATGCGCGACAAATGGTAAGTAACGTCGTATTTACATATCTGCCACTGTGCAGGAGAATCCGTATAGGTGTTCGATTGTTCGAACCCTAATGCGTGAGAAATGGTAAGGAAACGTTTTATTTACATATCTGCCACTGTGCAGGAGAATCCGTATAGGTGTTCGAGCGTTCGATCCCTAATGCGTGAGAAATGGTACGGAAACGTTGTATTTACATATCTGCCACTGTGTAGGAGAATCCGTATAGGTGTTCGAGCGTTTGAACCCTAATGCGTGACAAATGGTAAGTAAACGTCGTATTTCCATATCTGCCACTATGCAGGAGAATCCGTACAGGTGTTCGATTGTTCGAACCCTAATGCGTGAGAAATGGAAAGTAAACTCCGTATTTACATATCTGCCACTGTGCAGGAGAATCCGTATCGCTGTTCGAGTGTTCGAACCCTAATGCGTGAGAAATGGTAAGTAAACGTCGTATTTACATATCTGCCACTGAGTAGGAGAATCCGCATAGGTGTTCGATTGTTCGAACCCTAATGCGTGAGAAATGGTAAGTAAGCGCCGTATTTACATATCTGCCACTGTGCAGAAGAATCCGTATAGGTGTTCGAGTGTTCGAACCCTAATGCGTGAGAAATGGTAAGGAAACATTGTATTTACATGTATGCCACTGTGCAGGAGAATCCGTATAGGTGTTCGCGTGGTTCGAACCCTAATGCGTGAGAAATGGTAAGTAAACGCCGTATTTACATATCTGTCACTGTGTGCAGGAGAATCCGTACAGGTGTTCGAGAGTTCGAACCCTAATGCGTGAGAAATGGTAAGTAAACACCGTATTTACATATCTGCCACTGTGCAGGAGAATCTGTATAGGTGTTCGGGTGTTCGAACCCAATTGCGTGAGAAATGGTAAGTAAACGCCGTATTTACATAACTGCCACTGTGCAGGAGAATCCGTATAGGTGTTCGAGTGTTCGAACCCTAATGCGTGAGAAATGGGAAGGAAACGTTTTATTTACATATCTGCCACTGTGCAGGAAAATCCGTATAGGTGTTCGAGTGTTTCGAACCCTAATGCGTGAGAAATGGTAAGGAAACATTGTATTTTACATATCTGTCACTGTGCAAGAGAATCCGTATAGGTGTTCGAGTGTTCGATCCCAATGCGTGAGAAATGGTACGGAAACGTTGTATTTACATATCTGCCACTGTGAAGGAGAATCCGTATAGGTGTTCAAGTGTTTGAACCCTTAATGCGTGACAAATGGTAAGTAAACGTCGTATTTACATATCTGCCACTTGTCCAGGAGAATCCGTACTGGTGTTCGATTGTTCGAACCCTAATGCATGAGAAATGGTAAGTAAACTTCGTATTTACATATCTGCCACTGTGCAGGAGAATCTGTATCGCTGTTCGAGTGTCCGAACCCTAATGCGTGAGAAATGGTAAGGAAACATGGTATTTACATATATGCCACTGAGCAGGAGAATCCGTATAGGTGTTCGATTGTTCGAACCCTAATGCGTGAGAAATGGTAAGTAAGCGCCGAATTTACATATCTGCCACTGTGCCAGAGAATCCGTATAGGTGTTGAGTGTTCGAACCCTAATGCGTGAGAAATGGTATGGAAACATTGTATTTACATATATGCCACTGTGCAGGAGAATCCGTATAGGTGTTCGAGTGTTCGAACCCTAATGCGTGAGAAATGTTAAGTAAACGCCGTATTTACATATCTGCCACTGTGCAGGTGAATCCGTACAGGTGTTCGAGTGTTCGAACCCTAATGCGTGAGAAATGGTTAGTAAACGTCGTATTTACATATATGCCACTGAGCAGGAGAATCCGTATAGATGTTCGATTGTTCGAACCCTAATGCGTGAGAAATGGTAAGTAAGCGCCGAATTTACATATCTGCCACTGTGCCGGAGAATCCGTATAGGTGTTAAGTGTTCGAACCCTAATGCGTGAGAAATGGTATGGAAACATTGTATTTACATATATGCCACTGTGCAGGAGAATCCGTATAGGTGTTCGAGTGTTCGAACCCTAATCCGTGAGAAATGGTAAGTAAACGCCGTATTTACATATCTGCCACTGTGCAGGAGAATCCGTACAGCTGTTCGAGTGTTCGAACCATAATGCGTGAGAAATGGTTAGTAAAAGCCGTATTTACATATCTGCCACTGTGCAGGAGAATCTGTATAGGAGTTCGAGTGTTCGAACCCTAATGCGTGGGAAATGGTAAGGAAACGTTGTATTTACATATCTGGCACTGTGCAAGAGAATCCGTATAGTTGTTCGATGTGTTCGATCCCTATTGCGTGAGAAATGGTAAGGAAACGTTGTATTTACATATCTGCCACTGTGCAGGAGAATCCGTATAGGTGTTCGAGTGTTCGAACCCTAATGCGTGATAAATGGTAAGTAAACGTCATATTTACATAGCTGCCACTGTGCAGGAGAATCCGTACAGGTGTTCGATTGTTCGAACCCTAATGCGTGACAAACGGTAAGTAAACGTCGTATTTACATATCTGCCACTGTGCAGGAGAATCCGTACAGGTGTTCGATTGTTGAAACCCTAATGTGTGAGAAATGGAAAGTAAACTCCGTATTTACATATCTGCCACTGTGCAGGAGAATCCGTATCGCTGTTCGAGTGTTCGAACCCTAGTGCGTGAGAAATGGTAAGTAAACACCGTATTTACATATCTGCCACTGTGTAGGAGAATCTGGATAAGTGTTTTGAGTGTTCGAACCCTAATGCGTGAGAAATGGTAAGTAAACGCCGTATTTACATAACTGCCACTATGCAGGAGAATCCGTATAGGTGTTCGATTGTTCGAACCCTAATGCGTCAGAAATGGTAAGGAAACATTTTATTTACATATCTGCCACTGTGCCGGAGAATCCGTATAGGTGTTCGAGTGTTCGAACCCTAATGCGTGAAAAATGGTAAGTAAACGCCGTATTTACATATCTGCCACTGTGCAGGAGAATCCGAACAGGTGTTCGAGTGTTCGAACCCTAATGCGTGAGAAATGGTATGTGAACGCCGTATTTACATATCTGCCACTGTGGAGGAGAATCTGTATAGGTGTTCGAGTGTTCGAACCCTAATGCGTGAGAAATGGTAAGTAAACGCCGTATTTACATATCTGCCACTGTGCAGGAGAATCTGGATAAGTGTTCGAGTGTTCGAACCCTAATGCGTGAGAAATGGTAAGTAAACGCCCGTATTTACATATCTGCCACTGTGCAGGAGAATCCGAACAGGTGTTCGAGGTGTTCGAACCCTAATGCGTGAGAAATGGTATGTGAACGCCGTATTTACATATCTGCCACTGTGGTGGAGAATCTGTATAGGTGTTCGAGTGTTCGAACCTAATGCGAGAGAAATGGTAAGTAAACGCCGTATTTACATAATTGTCACTGTGCAGGAGAATCCGTATAGGTGTTCGAGTGTTCGAACCCTAATGCGTGAGAAATGTTAAGTAAACGCCGTATTTACATATCTGCCACTGTGCAGGAGAATCCGAACAGGTGTTCGAGTGTTCGAACCCTAATGCGTGAGAAATGGTATGTGAACGCCGTATTTACATATCTGCCACTGTGGAGGAGAATCTGTATAGGTGTTCGAGTGTTCGAACCCTAATGCGTGAGAAATGGTAAGTAAACGCCGTATTTACATATCTGCCACTGTGCAGGAGGAATCTGGATAAAGTGTTCGAGTGTTCGAACCCTAATGCGTGAGAAATGGTAAGTAAACGCCGTATTTACATATCTGCCACTGTGCAGGAGAATCCGAACAGGTGTTCGAGTGGTTCGAACCCTAATGCGTGAGAAATGGTATGTGAACGCCGTATTTACATATCTGCCACTGTGGTGGAGAATCTGTATAGGTGTTCGAGTGTTCGAACCCTAATGCGTGAGAAATGGTAAGTAAACGCCGTATTTACATAACTGTCACTGTGCAGGAGAATCCGTATAGGTGTTCGAGTGTTCGAACCCTAATGCGTGAGAAATGTTAAGTAAACGCCGTATTTACATATCTGCCACTGTGCAGGTGAATCCGTACAGGTGTTCGAGTGTTCGAACCGTAATGCGTGAGAAATGGTTAGTAAACGTCGTATTTACATATATGCCACTGAGCAGGAGAATCCGTATAGGTGTTCGAGTGTTCGAACCCTATTGCGTGAGAAATGGTAAGGAAACGTTTTATTTACATATCTGCCACTGTGCAGGAGAATCCGTATAGGTGTTCGAGTGTTCGAACCCTAATGTGTGAGAAATGGTAAGGAAACATTGTATTTACATATCTGTCACTGTGCAAGAGAATCCGTATAGGTGTTCGAGTGTTCGATCCCTAATGCGTGAGAAATGGTACGGAAACGTTGTATTTACATATCTGCCACTGTGTAGGAGAATCCGTATAGGTGTTCGAGCGTTTGAACCCTAATGCGTGACAAATGGTAAGTAAACGTCGTATTTACATATCTGCCACTGTGCAGGAGAATCCGTACAGGTGTGCGATTGTTCGAACCCTAATGCGTGAGAAATGGTAAGTAAACTCCGTATTTACATATCTGCCGCTGTGCAGGAGAATCCGTATCGCTGTTCGAGTGTTCGAACCCTAATGCATGAGAAATGTAAGTAAACGTCGTATTTACATATCTGCCACTGAGTAGGAGAATCCGCATAGGTGTTCGATTGTTCGAACCCTAATGCGTGAGAAATGGTAAGTAAGCGCCGTATTTACATATCTGCCACTGTGCGGAAGAATCCGTATAGGTGTTCGAGTGTTCGAACCCTAATGCGTGAGAAATGGTAAGGAAACATTTGTATTTACATGTATGCCACTGTGCAGGAGAATCCGTGTAGGTGTTCGAGTGTTCGAACCCTAATGCGTGAGAAATGGTAAGTAAACGCCGTATTTACATATCTGTCACTGTGTGCAGGAGAATCCGTACAGGTGTTCGAGAGTTCGAACCCTAATGCGTGAGAAATGGTAAGCAAACACCGTATTTACATATCTGCCACTGTGCAGGAGAATCTGTATAGGTGTTCGGGTGTTCGAACCCAATTGCGTGAGAAATGGTAAGTAAACGCCGTATTTACATAACTGCCACTGTGCAGGAGAATCCGTATAGGTGTTCGAGTGTTCGAACCCTAATGCGTGAGAAATGGTAAGGAAACGTTTTATTTACGTATCTGCCACTGTGCAGGAAAATCCGTATAGGTGTTCGAGTGTTCGAACCCTAATGCGTGAGAAATGGTAAGGAAATATGGTATTTACATATCTGTCACTGTGCAAGAGAATCCGTATAGGTGTTCGAGTGTTCGATCCCCAATGCGTGAGAAATGGTACGGAAACGTTGTATTTACATATCTGCCACTGTGCAGGAGAATCCGTATAGGTGTTCGAGTGTTTGAACCCTAATGCGTGACAAATGGTAAGTAAACGTCGTATTTACATATCTGCACGGTCCAGGAGAATCCGTACTGGTGTTCGATTGTTCGAACCCTAATGCGTGAGAAATGGTAAATAAACTTCGTATTTACATATCTGCCACTGTGCAGGAGAATCTGTATCGCTGTTCGAGTGTTCGAACCCTAATGCGTGAGAAATGGTAAGGAAACATGGTATCTACATATATGCCACTGAGCAGGAGAATCCGTATAGGTGTTCGATTGTTCGAACCCTAATGCGTGAGAAATGGTAAGTAAGCGCCGAATTTACATATCTGCCACTGTGCCAGAGAATCTGTATAGGTGTTGAGTGTTCGAACCCTAATGCGTGAGAAATGGTATGGAAACATTGTATTTACATATATGCCACTGTGCAGGAGAATCCGTATAGGTGTTCGAGTGTTCGAACCCTAATGCGTGAGAAAATGTTAAGTAAACGCCGTATTTACATATCTGCCACTGTGCAGGTGAATCCGTACAGGTGTTCGAGTGTTCGAACCCTAATGCGTGAGAAATGGTTAGTAAACGTCGTATTTACATATATGCCACTGAGCAGGAGAATCCGTATAGATGTTCGATTGTTCGAACCCTAATGCGTGAGAAATGGTAAGTAAGCGCCGAATTTACATATCTGCCACTGTGCCGGAGAATCCGTATAGGTGTTGAGTGTTCGAACCCTAATGCGTGAGAAATGGTATGGAAACATTGTATTTACATATATGCCACTGTGCAGGAGAATCCGTATAGGTGTTCGAGTGTTCGAACCCTAATGCGTGAGAAATGGTAAGTAAACGCCGTATTTACATATCTGCCACTATGCAGGAGAATCCGTACAGCTGTTCGAGTGTTCGAACCATAATGCGTGAGAAATGGTTAGTAAAAGCCGTATTTACATATCTGCCACTGTGCAGGAGAATCTGTATGGAGTTCGAGTGTTCGAACCCTAATGCGTGGGAAATGGTAAGGAAACGTTGTATTTACATATCTGGCACTGTGCAAGAGAATCCGTATAGTTGTTCGAGTGTTCGATCCCTATTGCGTGAGAAATGGTAAGGAAACGTTGTATTTACATATCTGCCACTGTGCAGGAGAATCCGTATAGGTGTTCGAGTGTTCGAACCCTAATGCGTGATAAATGGTAAGTAAACGTCATATTTACATATCTGCCACTGTGCAGGAGAATCCGTACAGGTGTTCGATTGTTCGAACCCTAATGTGTGAGAAATGGAAAGTAAACTCCGTATTTACATATCTGCCACTGTGCAGGAGAATCCGTATCGCTGTTCGAGTGTTCGAACCCTAATGCGTGAGAAATGGTAAGTAAACACCGTATTTACATATCTGCCACTGTGTAGGAGAATCTGGATAAGTGTTTGAGTGTTCGAACCCTAATGCGTGAGAAATGGTAAGTAAACGCCGTATTTACATAACTGCCACTATGCAGGAGAATCCGTATAGGTGTTCGATTGTTCGAACCCTAATGCGTCAGAAATGGTAAGGAAACATTTTATTTACATATCTGCCACTGTGCCGGAGAATCCGTATAGGTGTTCGAGTGTTCGAACCCTAATGCGTGAAAAATGGTAAGTAAACGCCGTATTTACATATCTGCCACTGTGCAGGAGAATCCGAACAGGTGTTCGAGTGTTCGAACCCTAATGCGTGAGAAATGGTATGTGAACGCCGTATTTACATATCTGCCACTGTGGAGGAGAATCTGTATAGGTGTTCGAGTGTTCGAACCCTAATGCGTGAGAAATGGTAAGTAAACGCCGTATTTACATATCTGCCACTGTGCAGGAGAATCTGGATAAGTGTTCGAGTGTTCGAACCCTAATGCGTGAGAAATGGTAAGTAAACGCCGTATTTACATATCTGCCACTGTGCAGGAGAATCCGAACAGGTGTTCGAGTGTTCGAACCCTAATGCGTGAGAAATGGTATGTGAACGCCGTATTTACATATCTGCCACTGTGGTGGAGAATCTGTATAGGTGTTCGAGTGTTCGAACCCTAATGCGTGAGAAATGGTAAGTAAACGCCGTATTTACATAACTGTCACTGTGCAGGAGAATCCGTATAGGTGTTCGAGTGTTCGAACCCTAATGCGTGAGAAATGTTAAGTAAACGCCGTATTTACATATCTGCCACTGTGCAGGTGAATCCGTACAGGTGTTCGAGTGTTCGAACCCTAATGCGTGAGAAATGGTTAGTAAACGTCGTATTTACATATATGCCACTGAGCAGGAGAATCCGTATAGGTGTTCGAGTGTTCGAACCCTATTGCGTGAGAAATGGTAAGGAAACGTTTTATTTACATATCTGCCACTGTGCAGGAGAATCCGTATAGGTGTTCGAGTGTTCGAACCCTAATGTGTGAGAAATGGTAAGGAAATGTTGTATTTACATATCTGCCACTGTGCAAGAGAATCCGTATAGGTGTTCGAGTGTTCGATCCCTAATGCGTGAGAAATGGTACGGAAACGTTGTATTTACATATCTGCCACTGTGTAGGAGAATCCGTATAGGTGTTCGAGCGTTTGAACCCTAATGCGTGACAAATGGTAAGTAAACGTCGTATTTACATATCTGCCACTGTGCAGGAGAATCCGTACAGGTGTTCGATTGTTCGAACCTAATGCGTGAGAAATGGTAAGTAAACTCCGTATTTACATATCTGCCGCTTGTGCAGGAGAATCCGTATCGCTGTTCGAGTGTTCGAACCCTAATGCATGAGAAATGGTAAGTAAACGTCGTATTTACATATCTGCCACTGAGTAGGAGAATCCGCATAGGTGTTCGATTGTTCGAACCCTAATGCGTGAGAAATGGTAAGTAAGCGCCGTATTTACATATCTGCCACTGTGCGGAAGAATCCGTATAGGTGTTCGAGTGTTCGAACCCTAATGCGTGAGAAATGGTAAGGAAACATTGTATTTACATGTATGCACTGTGCAGGAGAATCCGTGTAGGTGTTCGAGTGTTCGAACCCTAATGCGTGAGAAATGGTAAGTAAACGCCGTATTTACATATCTGTCACTGTGTGCAGGAGAATCCGTACAGGTGTTCGAGAGTTCGAACCCTAATGCGTGAGAAATGGTAAGCAAACACCGTATTTACATATCTGCCACTGTGCAGGAGAATCTGTATAGGTGTTCGGGTGTTCGAACCCAATTGCGTGAGAAATGGTAAGTAAACGCCGTATTTACATAACTGCCACTGTGCAGGAGAATCCGTATAGGTGTTCGAGTGTTCGAACCCTAATGCGTGAGAAATGGTAAGGAAACGTTTTATTTACGTATCTGCCACTGTGCAGGAAATCCGTATAGGTGTTCGGGTGTTCGAACCCTAATGCGTGAGAAATGGTAAGGAAATATGGTATTTACATATCTGTCACTGTGCAAGAGAATCCGTATAGGTGTTCGAGTGTTCGATCCCCAATGCGTGAGAAATGGTACGGAAACGTTGTATTTACATATCTGCCACTGTGCAGGAGAATCCGTATAGGTGTTCGAGTGTTTTGAACCCTAATGCGTGACAAATGGTAAGTAAACGTCGTATTTACATATCTGCCACTGTCCAGGAGAATCCGTACTGGTGTTCGATTGTTCGAACCCTAATGCGTGAGAAATGGTAAATAACTTCGTATTTACATATCTGCCACTGTGCAGGAGAATCTGTATCGCTGTTCGAGTGTTCGAACCCTAATGCGTGAGAAATGGTAAGGAAACATGGTATCTACATATATGCCACTGAGCAGGAGAATCCGTATAGGTGTTCGATTGTTCGAACCCTAATGCGTGAGAAATGGTAAGTAAGCGCCGAATTTACATATCTGCCACTGTGCCGGAGAATCCGTATAGGTGTTGAGTGTTCGAACCCTAATGCGTGAGAAATGTATGGAAACATTGTATTTACATATATGCCACTGTGCAGGAGAATCCGTATAGGTGTTCGAGCGTTCGAACCCTAATGCGTGAGAAATGGTAAGTAAACGTCGTATTTACATATCTGCCACTGTGCAGGAGAATCCGTACAGGTGTTCGATTGTTCGAAACCCTAATGTGTGAGAAATGGAAAGTAAACTCCGTATTTACATATCTGCCACTGTGCAGGAGAATCCGTATCGCTGTTCGAGTGTTCGAACCCTAATGCGTGAGAAATGGTAAGTAAACACCGTATTTACATATCTGCCACTGTGCAGGAGAATCTGGATAAGTGTTCGAGTGTTCGAACCCTAATGCGTGAGAAATGGTAAGTAAACGCCGTATTTACATAACTGCCACTATGCAGGAGAATCCGTATAGGTGTTCGATTGTTCGAACCCTAATTCGTCAGAAATGGTAAGGAAACATTTTATTTACATATCTGCCACTGTGCCGGAGAATCCGTATAGGTGTTCGAGTGTTCGAACCCTATTGCGTGAGAAATGGTAAGTAAACGCCGTATTTACATATCTGCCACTGTGCAGGAGAATCCGAACAGGTGTTCGAGTGTTCGAACCCTAATGCGTGAGAAATGGTATGTGAACGCCGTATTTACATATCTGCCACCGTGGAGGAGAATCTGTATAGGTGTTCGAGTGTTCGAACCCTAATGCATGAGAAATGGTAAGTAAACGCCGTATTTACATAACTGTCACTGTGCAGGAGAATCCGTATAGGAGTTCGATGTGTTCGAACCCTAAGCGTGAGAAATGTTAAGTAAACGCCGTATTTACATATCTGCACTGTGCAGGTGAATCCGTACAGGTGTTCGAAGTGTTCGAACCCTAATGCGTGAGAAATGGTAAGGAAACGTTTTATTTACATATCTGCCACTGTGCAGGAGAATCCGTATAGGTCTTCGAGTGTTCGAACCCTAATGTGTGAGAAATGGTAAGGAAATGTTGTATTTACATATCTGGCACTGTGCAAGAGAATCGTATAGGTGTTCGAGTGTTCGATCCCTATTGCGTGAGAAATGGTAACGAAACGTTGTATTTACATATCTGCCACTGTGCAGGAGAATCCGTATAGGTGTTCGAGTGTTCGAACCCTAATGCGTGATAAATGGTAAGTAAACGTCATATTTACATATCTGCCACTGTGCAGGAGAATCCGTACAGGTGTTCGATTGTTCGAACCCTAATGCGTGACAAATGGTAAGTAAACGTCGTATTTACATATCTGCCACTGTGCAGGAGAATCCGTACAGGTGTTCGATTGTTCGAACCCTAATGTGTGAGAAATGGAAAGTAAACTCCGTATTTACATATCTGCCACTGTGCAGGAGAATCCGTATCGCTGTTCGAGTGTTCGAACCCTAATGCGTGAGAAATGGTAAGTAAACACCGTATTTACATATCTGCCACTGTGCAGTAGAATCTGGATAAGTGTTCGAGTGTTCGAACCCTAATGCGTGAGAAATGGTAAGTAAACGCCGTATTTACATAACTGCACTATGCAGGAGAATCCGTATAGGTGTTCGATTGTTCGAACCCTAATGCGTCAGAAATGGTAAGGAAACATTTTATTTACATATCTGCCACTGTGCCGGAGAATCCGTTATAGGTGTTCGAGTGTTCGAACCCTAATGCGTGAGAAATGGTAAATAACGCCGTATTTACATATCTGCCACTGTGCAGGAAAATCCGAACAGGTGTTCGAGTGTTCGAACCCCTAATGCGTGAGAATGGTATGTGAACGCCGTATTTACATATCTGCCACTGTGGAGGAGAATCTGTATAGGTGTTCGAGTGTTCGAACCCTAATGCGTGAGAAATGGTAAGTAAACGCCGTATTTACATAACTGTCACTGTGCAGGAGAATCCGTATAGGTGTTCGAGTGTTCGAACCCTAATGCCGTGAGAAATGGTAAGGAAACGTTTTATTTACATATCTGCCACTGTGCAGGAGAATCCGTATAGGTGTTCGAGTGTTCGAACCCTAATGTGTGAGAAATGGTAAGGAAATGTTGTATTTACATATCTGCCACTGTGCAAGAGAATCCGTATAGGTGTTCGAGTGTTCGGTCCCTAATGCGTGAGAAATGGTACGGAAACGTTGTATTTACATATCTGCCACTGTGTAGGAGAATCCGTATAGGTGTTCGAGCGTTTGAACCCTAATGCGTGACAAATGGTAAGTAAACGTCGTATTTACATATCTGCCACTGTGCAGGAGAATCTGTACAGGTGTTCGATTGTTCGAACCCTAATGCGTGAGAAATGGTAAGTAAACTCCGTATTTACATATCTGCCGCTGTGTAGGAGAATCTGTATCGCTGTTCGAGTGTTCGAACCCTAATGCGTGAGAAATGGTAAGTAAACGTCGTATTTACATATCTGCCACTGAGTAGGAGAATCCGCATAGGTGTTCGATTGTTCGAACCCTAATGCGTGAGAAATGGTAAGTAAGCGCCGTATTTACATATCTGCCACTGTGTAGAAGAATCCGTATAGGTGTTCGAGTGTTCGAACCCTAATGCGTGAGAAATGGTAAGGAAACATTGTATTTACATGTATGCCACTGTGCAGGAGAATCCGTATAGGTGTTCGAGTGTTCGAACCCTAATGCGTGAGAAATGGTAAGTAAACGCCGTATTTACATATCTGTCACTGTGTGCAGGAGAATCCGTACAGGTGTTCGAGAGTTCGAACCCTAATGCGTGAGAAATGGTAAGTAAAACACCGTATTTACATATCTGCCACTGTGCAGGAGAATCTGTATAGGTGTTCGGGGTGTTCGAACCCAATTGCGTGAGAAATGGTAAGTAAACGCCGTATTTACATAACTGCCACTGTGCAGGAAATCCGAATAGGTGTTCGAGTGTTCGAACCCTAATGCGTGAGAAATGGTAAGGAAACGTTTTATTTACATATCTGCCACTGTGCAGGAGAATCCGTATAGGTGTTCGAGTGTTCTAACCCTGATGCGTGAGAAATGGTAAGGAAACATTGTATTTACATAGCTGTCACTGTGCAAGAGAATCCGTATAGGTGTTCGAGTGTTCGATCCCCAATGCGTGAGAAATGGTACGGAAACGTTGTATTTACATATCTGCCACTGTGCAGGAGAATCCGTACAGGTGTTCGATTGTTCGAACCCTAATGCGTGAGAAATGGTAAGTAAACTTCGTATTTACATATCTGCCACTGTGCAGGAGAATCTGTATCGCTGTTCGAGCGTTCGAACCCTAATGCGTGAGAAATGGTAAGTAAACGTCGTATTTACATATATGCCATTGAGCAGGAGAATCCGTATAGGTGTTCGATTGTTCGAACCCTAATGCGTGAGAAATGGTAAGTAAGCGCCGAATTTACATATCTGCCACTGTGACGGAGAATCCGTATAGGTGTTGAGTGTTCGAACCCTAATACGTGAGAAATGGTATGGAAACATTGAATTTACATATATGCCACTGTGCAGGAGAATCCGTATAGGTGTTTGAGTGTTCGAACCCTAATGCGTGAGAAATGTTAAGTAAACGCCGTATTTACATATCTGCCACTGTGCAGGAGAATCCGTACAGGTGTTCGAGTGTTCGAACCCTAATGCGTGAGAAATGGTTAGTAAACGTCGTATTTACATGTATGCCACTGAGTAGGAGAATCCGTATAGGTGTTCGATTGTTCGAACCCTAATGCGTGATAAATGGTAAGTAAACGTCATATTTACATATCTGCCACTGTGCAGGAGAATCCGTACAGGTGTTCGATTGTTCGAACCCTAATGCGTGACAAATGGTAAGTAAACGTCGTATTTACATATCTGCCACTGTGCAGGAGAATCCGTACAGGTGTTCGATTGTTCGAACCCTAATGTGTGAGAAATGGAAAGTAAACTCCGTATTTACATATTTGCCACTGTGCAGGAGAATCCGTATCGCTGTTCGAGTGTTCGAACCCTAATGCGTGAGAAATGGTAAGTACACACCGTATTTACATATCTGCCACTGTGCAGGAGAATCTGGATAAGTGTTCGAGTGTTCGAACCCTAATGCGTGAGAAATGGTAAGTAAACTCCGTATTTACATAACTGCCACTGTGCAGGAGAATCCGTATAGGTGTTCGATTGTTCGAACCCTAATGCGTCAGAAATGGTAAGGAAACATTTTATTTACATATCTGCCACTGTGCCGGATAATCCGTATAGGTGTTCGAGTGTTCGAACCCTAATGCGTGAGAAATGGTAAGTAAACGCCGTATTTATGTATCTACCACTGTGCAGGAGAATCCGAACAGGTGTTCGAGTGTTCGAACCCTAATGCGTGAGAAATGGTAAGTTAGCGCCGAATTTACATATCTGCCACTGTGCCGGAGAATCCGTATAGGTGTTCGAGTGTTCGAACCCTAATGCGTGAGAAATGGTAAGGAAACATTGTATTTACATATCTGTCACTGTGCAAGAGAATCCGTATAGGTGTTCGAGTGTTCGATCCCCAATGCGTGAGAAATGGTACGGAAACGTTGTATTTACAGATCTGCCACTGTGCAGGAGAATCCGTATAGGTGTTCGAGTGTTTGAACCCTAATGCGTGACAAATGGTAAGTAAACGTCGTATTTACATATCTGCCACTGTGCAGGAGAATCTGTATCGCTGTTCGAGTGTTCGAACCCTAATGCGTGAGAAATGGTAAGGAAACATGGTATTTACATATATGCCACTGAGCAGGAGAATCCGTATAGGTGTTTGATTGTTCGAACCCTAATGCGTGAGAAATGGTAAGAAAGCGCCGAATTTACATATCTGCCACTGTGCCAGAGAATCCGTATAGGTGTTGAGTGTTCGAACCCTAATGCGTGAGAAATGGTATGGAAACATTGTATTTACATATATGCCACTGTGCAGGAGAATCCGTATAGGTGTTCGAGTGTTCGAACCCTAATGCGTGAGAAATGGTTAGTAAACGTCGTATTTGCATATATGCCACTGAGCAGGAGAATCCGTATAGGTGTTCAATTGTTCGAACCCTAATGCGTGAGAAATGGTAAGTAAGCGCCGAATTTACATATCTGCCACTGTGCCGGAGAATCTGTATAGGTGTTGAGTGTTCGAACCCTAATGCGTGAGAAATGGTTAGTAAACGTCGTATTTACATATATGCCACTGAGCAGGAGAATCCGTATAGGTGTTCAATTGTTCGAACCCTAATGCGTGAGAAATGGTAAGTAAGCGCCGAATTTACATATCTGCCACTGTGCCGGAGAATCCGTATAGGTGTTGAGTGTTCGAACCCTAATGCGTGAGAAATGGTATGGAAACATTGTATTTACATATATGCCACTGTGCAGGAGAATCCGCATAGGTGTTCGAGTGTTCGAACCCTAATGCGTGAGAAATGGTTAGTAAACGTCGTATTTACATATATGCCACTGAGCAGGAGAATCCGTATAGGTGTTCAATTGTTCGAACCCTAATGCGTGAGAAATGGTAAGTAAGCGCCGAATTTACATATCTGCCACTGTGCCGGAGAATCCGTATAGGTGTTGAGTGTTCGAACCCTAATGCGTGAGAAATGGTATGGAAACATTGTATTTACATATATGCCACTGTGCAGGAGAATCCGCATAGGTGTTCGAGTGTTCGAACCCTAATGCGTGAGAAATGGTAAGTAAACGCCGTATTTACATATCTGCCACTGTGCGGGAGAATCCGTACAGGTGTTCGAGTGTTCGAACCCTAATGCGTGAGAAATGGTTAGTAAACGTCGTATTTACATATATGCCACTGAGCAGGAGAATCCGTATAGGTGTTCAATTGTTCGAACCCTAATGCGTGAGAAATGGTAAGTAAGCGCCGAATTTACATATCTGCCACTGTGCCGGAGAATACGTATAGGTGTTGAGTGTTCGAACCCTAATGCGTGAGAAATGGTATGGAAACATTGTATTTACATATATGCCACTGTGCAGGAGAATCCGCATAGGTGTTCGAGTGTTCGAACCCTAATGCGTGAGAAATGGTAAGTAAACGCTGTATTTACATATCTGCCACTGTGCGGGAGAATCCGTACAGGTGTTCGAGTGTTCGAACCCTAATGCGTGAGAAATGGTTAGTAAACGTCGTATTTACATATATGCCACTGAGCAGGAGAATCCGTATAGGTGTTCAATTGTTCGAACCCTAATGCGTGAGAAATGGTAAGTAAGCGCCGAATTTACATATCTGCCACTGTGCCGGAGAATCCGTATAGGTGTTGAGTGTTCGAACCCTAATGCGTGAGAAATGGTATGGAAACATTGTATTTACATATATGCCACTGTGCAGGAGAATCCGTATAGGTGTTCGAGTGTTCGAACCCTAATGCGTGAGAAATGGTAAGGAAACATGGTATTTACATATATGCCACTGAGCAGGAGAATCCGTATAGGTGTTTGATTGTTCGAACCCTAATGCGTGAGAAATGGTAAGAAAGCGCCGAATTTACATATCTGCCACTGTGCCAGAGAATCCGTATAGGTGTTGAGTGTTCGAACCCTAATGCGTGAGAAATGGTATGGAAACATTGTATTTACATATATGCCACTGTGCAGGAGAATCCGTATAGGTGTTCGAGTGTTCGAACCCTAATGCGTGAGAAATGGTTAGTAAACGTCGTATTTGCATATATGCCACTGAGCAGGAGAATCCGTATAGGTGTTCAATTGTTCGAACCCTAATGCGTGAGAAATGGTAAGTAAGCGCCGAATTTACATATCTGCCACTGTGCCGGAGAATCCGTATAGGTGTTGAGTGTTCGAACCCTAATGCGTGAGAAATGGTTAGTAAACGTCGTATTTACATATATGCCACTGAGCAGGAGAATCCGTATAGGTGTTCAATTGTTCGAACCCTAATGCGTGAGAAATGGTAAGTAAGCGCCGAATTTACATATCAGCCACTGTGCCGGAGAATCCGTATAGGTATTGAGTGTTCGAACCCTAATGCGTGAGAAATGGTATGGAAACATTGTATTTACATATATGCCACTGTGCAGGAGAATCCGCATAGGTGTTCGAGTGTTCGAACCCTAATGCGTGAGAAATGGTTAGTAAACGTCGTATTTACATATATGCCACTGAGCAGGGAGAATCCGTATAGGTGTTCAATTGTTCGAACCCTAATGCGTGAGAAATGGTAAGTAAGCGCCGAATTTACATATCTGCCACTGTGCCGGAGAATCCGTATAGGTGTTGAGTGTTCGAACCCTAATGCGTGAGAAATGGTATGGAAACATTGTATTTACATATATGCCACTGTGCAGGAGAATCCGCATAGGTGTTCGAGTGTTCGAACCCTAATGCGTGAGAAATGGTAAGTAAACGCCGTATTTACATATCTGCCACTGTGCGGGGAGAATCCGTACAGGTGTTCGAGTGTTCGAACCCTAATGCGTGAGAAATGGTTAGTAAACGTCGTATTTACATATATGCCACTGAGCAGGAGAATCCGTATAGGTGTTCAATTGTTCGAACCCTAATGCGTGAGAAATGGTAAGTAAGCGCCGAATTTACATATCTGCCACTGTGCCGGAGAATACGTATAGGTGTTGAGTGTTCGAACCCTAATGCGTGAGAAATGGTATGGAAACATTGTATTTACATATATGCCACTGTGCAGGAGAATCCGCATAGGTGTTCGAGTGTTCGAACCCTAATGCGTGAGAAATGGTAAGTAAACGCTGTATTTACATATCTGCCACTGTGCGGGAGAATCCGTACAGGTGTTCGAGTGTTCGAACCCTAATGCGTGAGAAATGGTTAGTAAACGTCGTATTTACATATATGCCACTGAGCAGGAGAATCCGTATAGGTGTTCAATTGTTCGAACCCTAATGCGTGAGAAATGGTAAGTAAGCGCCGAATTTACATATCTGCCACTGTGCCGGAGAATCCGTATAGGTGTTGAGTGTTCGAACCCTAATGCGTGAGAAATGGTATGGAAACATTGTATTTACATATATGCCACTGTGCAGGAGAATCCGCATAGGTGTTCGAGTGTTCGAACCCTAATGCGTGAGAAATGGTTAGTAAACGTCGTATTTACATATATGCCACTGAGCAGGAGAATCCGTATAGGTGTTCAATTGTTCGAACCCTAATGCATGAGAAATGGTAAGTAAGCGCCGAATTTACATATCTGCCACTGTGCCGGAGAATCCGTATAGGTGTTGAGTGTTCGAACCCTAATGCGTGAGAAATGGTATGGAAACATTGTATTTACATATATGCCACTGTGCAGGAGAATCCGCATAGGTGTTCGAGTGTTCGAACCCTAATGCGTGAGAAATGGTAAGTAAACGCCGTATTTACATATCTGCCACTGTGCGGGAGAATCCGTACAGGTGTTCGAGTGTTCGAACCCTAATGCGTGAGAAATGGTTAGTAAACGTCGTATTTACATATATGCCACTGAGCAGGAGAATCCGTATAGGTGTTCAATTGTTCGAACCCTAATGCGTGAGAAATGGTAAGTAAGCGCCGAATTTACATATCTGCCACTGTGCCGGAGAATACGTATAGGTGTTGAGTGTTCGAACCCTAATGCGTGAGAAATGGTATGGAAACATTGTATTTACATATATGCCACTGTGCAGGAGAATCCGCATAGGTGTTCGAGTGTTCGAACCCTAATGCGTGAGAAATGGTAAGTAAACGCTGTATTTACATATCTGCCACTGTGCGGGAGAATCCGTACAGGTGTTCGAGTGTTCGAACCCTAATGCGTGAGAAATGGTTAGTAAACGTCGTATTTACATATATGCCACTGAGCAGGAGAATCCGTATAGGTGTTCAATTGTTCGAACCCTAATGCGTGAGAAATGGTAAGTAAGCGCCGAATTTACATATCTGCCACTGTGCCGGAGAATCCGTATAGGTGTTGAGTGTTCGAACCCTAATGCGTGAGAAATGGTATGGAAACATTGTATTTACATATATGCCACTGTGCAGGAGAATCCGTATAGGTGTTCGAGTGTTCGAACCCTAATGCGTGAGAAATGGTAAGGAAACATGGTATTTACATATATGCCACTGAGCAGGAGAATCCGTATAGGTGTTTGATTGTTCGAACCCTAATGCGTGAGAAATGGTAAGAAAGCGCCGAATTTACATATCTGCCACTGTGCCAGAGAATCCGTATAGGTGTTGAGTGTTCGAACCCTAATGCGTGAGAAATGGTATGGAAACATTGTATTTACATATATGCCACTGTGCAGGAGAATCCGTATAGGTGTTCGAGTGTTCGAACCCTAATGCGTGAGAAATGGTTAGTAAACGTCGTATTTGCATATATGCCACTGAGCAGGAGAATCCGTATAGGTGTTCAATTGTTCGAACCCTAATGCGTGAGAAATGGTAAGTAAGCGCCGAATTTACATATCTGCCACTGTGCCGGAGAATCCGTATAGGTGTTGAGTGTTCGAACCCTAATGCGTGAGAAATGGTTAGTAAACGTCGTATTTACATATATGCCACTGAGCAGGAGAATCCGTATAGGTGTTCAATTGTTCGAACCCTAATGCGTGAGAAATGGTAAGTAAGCGCCGAATTTACATATCTGCCACTGTGCCGGAGAATCCGTATAGGTATTGAGTGTTCGAACCCTAATGCGTGAGAAATGGTATGGAAACATTGTATTTACATATATGCCACTGTGCAGGAGAATCCGCATAGGTGTTCGAAGTGTTCGAACCCTAATGCGTGAGAAATGGTTAGTAAACGTCGTATTTACATATATGCCACTGAGCAGGAGAATCCGTATAGGTGTTCAATTGTTCGAACCCTAATGCGTGAGAAATGGTAAGTAAGCGCCGAATTTACATATCTGCCACTGTGCCGGAGAATCCGTATAGGTGTTGAGTGTTCGAACCCTAATGCGTGAGAAATGGTATGGAAACATTGTATTTACATATATGCCACTGTGCAGGAGAATCCGCATAGGTGTTCGAGTGTTCGAACCCTAATGCGTGAGAAATGGTAAGTAAAACGCCGTATTTACATATCTGCCACTGTACGGGAGAATCCGTACAGGTGTTCGAGTGTTCGAACCCTAATGCGTGAGAAATGGTTAGTAAACGTCGTATTTACATATATGCCACTGAGCAGGAGAATCCGTATAGGTGTTCAATTGTTCGAACCCTAATGCGTGAGAAATGGTAAGTAAGCGGCCGAATTTACATATCTGCCACTGTGCCGGAGAATACGTATAGGTGTTGAGTGTTCGAACCCTAATGCGTGAGAAATGGTATGGAAACATTGTATTTACATATATGCCACTGTGCAGGAGAATCCGCCATAGGTGTTCGAGTGTTCGAACCCTAATGCGTGAGAAATGGTAAGTAAACGCTGTATTTACATATCTGCCACTGTGCGGGAGAATCCGTACAGGTGTTCGAGTGTTCGAACCCTAATGCGTGAGAAATGGTTATTAAACGTCGTATTTACATATATGCCACTGAGCAGGAGAATCCGTATAGGTGTTCAATTGTTCGAACCCTAATGCGTGAGAAATGGTAAGTAAGCGCCGAATTTACATATCTGCCACTGTGCCGGAGAATCCGTATAGGTGTTGAGTGTTCGAACCCTAATGCGTGAGAAATGGTATGGAAACATTGTATTTACATATATGCCACTGTGCAGGAGAATCCGCATAGGTGTTCGAGTGTTCGAACCCTAATGCGTGAGAAATGGTTAGTAAACGTCGTATTTACATATATGCCACTGAGCAGGAGAATCCGTATAGGTGTTCAATTGTTCGAACCCTAATGCGTGAGAAATGGTAAGTAAGCGCCGAATTTACATATCTGCCACTTGTGCCGGAGAATCCGTATAGGTGTTGAGTGTTCGAACCCTAATGCGTGAGAAATGGTATGGAAACATTGTATTTATATATATGCCACTGTGCAGGAGAATCCGCATAGGTGTTCGAGTGTTCGAACCCTAATGCGTGAGAAATGGTAAGTAAACGCCGTATTTACATATCTGCCACTGTGCGGGAGAATCCGTACAGGTGTTCGAGTGTTCGAACCCTATTGCGTGAGAAATGGTTAGTAAACGTCGTATTTACATATATGCCACTGAGCAGGAGAATCCGTGTAGGTGTTCAATTGTTCGAACCCTAATGCGTGAGAAATGGTAAGTAAGCGCCGAATTTACATATCTGCCACTGTGCCGGAGAATCCGTATAGGTGTTGAGTGTTCGAACCCTAATGCGTGAGAAATGGTATGGAAACATTGTATTTACATATATGCCACTGTGCAGGAGAATCCGCATAGGTGTTCGAGTGTTCGAACCCTAATGCGTGAGAAATGGTAAGTAAACGCTGTATTTACATATCTGCCATTGTGCGGGAGAATCCGTACAGGTGTTCGAGTGTTCGAACCCTAATGCGTGAGAAATGGTTAGTAAAAGCCGTATTTACATATCTGCCACTGTGCAGGAGAATCTGTATAGGAGTTCGAGTGTTCGAACCCTAATGCGTGGGAAATTGGTAAGGAAACGTTGTATTTACATATCTGGCACTGTGCAAGAGAATCCGTATAGGTGTTCGAGTGTTCGATCCCTATTGCGTGAGAAATGGTAAGGAAACGCTGTATTTACATATCTGCCACTGTGCAGGAGAATCCGTATAGGTGTTCGAGTGTTCGAACCCTAATGCGTGACAAATGGTAAGTAAACGTCATATTTACATATCTGCCACTGTGCAGGAGAATCCGTACAGGTGTTCGATTGTTCGAACCCTAATGCGTGACAAATGGTAAGTAAACGTCGTATTTACATATCTGCCACTGTGCAGGAGAATCCGTACAGGTGTTCGATTGTTCGAACCCTAATGTGTGAGAAATGGAAAGTAAACTCCATATTTACATATCTGCCACTGTGCAGGAGAATCTGTATCGCTGTTCGAGTGTTCGAACCCTAATGCGTGAGAAATACTAAGTAAACACCGTATTTACATATCTGCCACTGTGCAGGAGAATCTGGATAAGTGTTTGAGTGTTCGAACCCTAATGCGTGAGAAATGGTAAGTAAACGCCGTATTTACATAACTGCCACTGTGCAGGAGAATCCGTATAGGTGTTCGATTGTTCGAAACCCTAATGTGTCAGAAATGGTAAGGAAACATTTTATTTACATATCTGCCACTGTGCCGGAGAATCCGTATAGGTGTTCGAGTGTTCGAACCCTAATGCGTAAGAAATGGTAAGTAAACGCCGTATTTACATATCTGCCACTGTGCAGGACAATCCGAACAGGTGTTCTTGTGTTCGAACCCTAATGCGTGAGAAATGGTATGTGAACGCCGCATTTACATATCTGCCACTGTGGAGGAGAATCTGTATAGGTGTTCGAGTGTTCGAACCCTAATGCGTGAGAAATGGTAAGTAAACGCCGTATTTACATAACTGTCACTGTGCAGGAGAATCCGTATAGGTGTTCGAGTGTTCGAACCCTAATGCGTGAGAAATGGTAAGGAAACGTTTTATTTACATATCTGCCACTGTGCAGGAGAATCCGTATAGGTGTTCGAGTGTTCGAACCCTAATGTTGTGAGAAATGGTAAGGAAATGTTGTATTTACATATCTGCCACTCTGCAAGAGAATCCGTATAGGTGTTCGAGTGTTCGATCCCTAATGCGTGAGAAATGGTACGGAAACGTTGTATTTACATATCTGCCACTGTGTAGGAGAATCCGTTATAGGTGTTCGAGCGTTTGGACCCTAATGCGTGACAAATGGTAAGTAAACGTCGTATTTACATATCTGCCACTGTGCAGGAGAATCCGTACAGGTGTTCGATTGTTCGAACCCTAATTGCGTGAGAAATGGTAAGTAAACTCCGTATTTAAATATCTGTCACTTGTGCAGGAGAATCCGTATCGCTGTTCGACTGTTCGAACCCTAATGCGTGAGAAATGGTAAGTAAACGTCGTATTTACATATCTGCCACTGAGTAGGAGAATCCGCATAGGTGTTCGATTGTTCGAACCCTAATGCGTGAGAAATGGTAAGTAAGCGCCGTATTTACATATCTGCCACTGTGCAGAAGAATCCGTATAGGTGTTCGAGTGTTCGAACCCTAATGCGTGAGAAATGGTAAGTAAACGCCGTATTTACATATCTGCCACTTGTGCAGGAGAATCCGTACAGGTGTTCGAGTGTTCGAACCATAATGCGTGAGAAATGGTTAGTAAAAGCCGTATTTACATATCTGCCACTGTGCAGGAGAATCTGTATTAGGAGTTCGACTGTTCGAACCCTAATGCGTGGGAAATGGTAAGGAAACGTTGTATGTACATATCTGGCACTGTGCAAGAGAATCCGTATAGGTGTTCGAGTGTTCGATCCCTATTGCGTGAGAAATGGTAAGGAAACGTTGTATTTACATATCTGCCACTGTGCAGGAGAATCCGTATAGGTGTTCGAGTGTTCGAACCCTAATGCGTGATAAATGGTAAGTAAACGTCATATTTACATATCTGCCACTGTGCAGGGAGAATCCGTACAGGTGTTCGATTGTTGGAACCCTAATGCGTGACAAACGGTAAGTAAACGTCGTATTTACATATCCGCCACTGTGCGGGAGAATCCGTTACAGGTGTTCGATTGTTCGAACCCTAATGTGTGAGAAATGGAAAGTAAACTCCGTATTTACATATCCGCCACTGTGCAGGAGAATCCGTATCACTGTTCGAGGTGTTCGAACCCTAATGCGTGAGAAATGGTAAGTAAACACCGTATTTACATATCTGCCACTGTGCAGGAGAATCTGGATAAAGTGTTCGAGTGTTCAAACCCTAATGCGTGAGAAATGGTAAGTAAACGCTCGTATTTACATAACTGCCACTGTGCAGGAGAATCCGTATAGGTGTTCGATTGTTCGAACCCTAATGCGTCAGAAATGGTAAGGAAACATTTTATTTACATATCTGCCACTGTGCCGGAGAATCCGTATAGGTGTTCGAGTGTTCGAACCCTAATGCGTGAGAAATGGTAAGTAAACGCCGTATTTACATATCTGCCACTGGGCAGGAGAATCCGAACAGGTGTTCGAGTGTTCGAACCCTAATGCGTGAGAAATGGTAAGTAAGCGCCGAATTTACATATCTGCCACTGTGCCGGAGAATCAGTATAGGTGTTCGAGTGTTCGAACCCTAATGCGTGAGGAATGGTAAGGAAACATTGTATTTACATATCTGTCACTGTGCAAGAGAATCCGTATAGGTGTTCGAGTTTTCGATCCCCAATGCGTGAGAAATGGTACGGAAACGTTGTATTTACATATCTGCCACTGTGCAGGAGAATCCGTATAGGTGTTCGAGTGTTTGAACCCTAATGCGTGACAAATGGTAAGTAAACGTCGTATTTACATATCTGCCACTGTGTAGGAGAATCCGTACTGGTGTTCGATTGTTCGAACCCTAATGCGTGAGAAATGGTAAGTAAACTTCGTATTTACATATCTGCCACTGTGCAGGAGAATCTGTATCGCTGTTCGAGTGTTCGAACCCTAATGCGTGAGAAATGGTAAGGAAACATGGTTATTTACATATATGCCACTGAGCAGGAGAATCCGTGTAGGTGTTCGATTGTTCGAACCCTAATGCGTGAGAAATGGTAAGTAAGCGCCGAATTTACATATCTGCCACTGTGCCAGAGAATCCGTATAGGTGTTGAGTGTTCGAACCCTAATGCGTGAGAAATGGTATGGAAACATTGTATTTACATATATGCCACTGTGCAGGAGAATCCGTATAGGTGTTCGAGTGTTCGAACCCTAATGCGTGAGAAATGTTAAGTAAACGCCGTATTTACATATCTGCCACTGTGCAGGAGAATAAGTACAGGTGTTCGAGTGTTCGAACCCTAATGCGTGAGAAATGGTTAGTAAACGTCGTATTTACATATATGCCACTGAGCAGGAGAATCCGTATAGGTGTTCGATTGTTCGAACCCCAATGCGTGAGAAATGGTAAGTAAGCGCCGAATTTACATTTCTGCCACTGTGCCGGAGAATCCGTATAGGTGTTGAGTGTTCGAACCCTAATGCGTGAGAAAATGGCATGGAAACAGTGTATTTACATATATGCCACTGTGCAGGAGAATCCGTATAGGTGTTCGAGTGTTCGAAACCCTAATGCGTGAGAAATGGTAAGTAAACGCCGTATTTACATATCTGCCACTATGCAGGAGAAACCGTACAGGTGTTCGAGTGTTCGAACCATAATGCGTGTGAAATGGTTAGTAAAAGCCGTATTTACATATCTGCCACTGTGCAGGAGAATCTGTATAGGAGTTCGAGTGTTTCGAACCCCTAATGCGTGGGAAATGGTAAGGAAACGTTGTATTTACATATCTGGCACTGTGCAAGAGAATCCGTATAGGTGTTCGAGTGTTCGATCCCTATTGCGTGAGAAATGGTAAGGAAACGTTGTATTTACATATCTGCCACTGTGCAGGAGAATCCGTATAGGTGTTCGAGTGTTCGAACCCTAATGCGTGATAAATGGTAAGTAAACGTCATATTTACATATCTGCCACTGTGCAGGAGAGTCCGTACAGGTGTTCGATTGTTCGAACCCTAATGCGTGACAAACGGTAAGTAAACGTCGTATTTACATATCTGCCACTGTGCAGGAGAATCCGTACAGGTGTTCGATTGTTCGAACCCTAATGTGTGAGAAATGGAAAGTAAACTCTGTATTTACATATCTGCCACTGTGCAGGAGAATCCGTATCGCTGTTCGAGTGTTCGAACCCTAATGCGTGAGAAATGGTAAGTAAACACCGTATTTACATATCTGCCACTGTGCAGGAGAATCTGGATAAGTGTTCGAGTGTTCGAACCCTAATGCGTGAGAAATGGTAAGTAAACGCCGTATTTACATAACTGCCACTATGCAGGAGAATCCGTATAGGTGTTGGATTGTTCGAACCCTAATGCGTCAGAAATGGTAAGGAAACATTTTATTTACATATCTGCCACTGTGCCGGAGAATCCGTATAGGTGTTCGAGTGTTCGAACCCTAATGCGTGAGAAATGGTAAGTAAACGCCGTATTTACATATCTGCCACTGTGCAGGAGAATCCGAACAGGTGTTCAAGTGTTCGAACCCTAATGCGTGAGAAATGGTATGTGAAGCGCCGTATTTACATATCTGCCACTGTGGAGGAGTATCTGTATAGGTGTTCGAGTGTTCGAACCCTAATGCGTGAGAAATGGTAAGGAAACGTTTTATTTACATATCTGCCACTCTGCAGGAGAATCCGTATAGGTGTTCGAGTGTTCGAACCCTAATGTGTGAGAAATGGTAAGGAAATGTTGTATTTACATATCTGCCACTGTGCAAGAGAATCCGTATAGGTGTTCGAGTGTTCGATCCCTAATGCGTGGGAAATGGTAAGGAAACGTTTTATTAACATATCTGCCACTCTGGCAGGAGAATCCGTATAGGTGTTCCAGTGTTCGAACCCTAATGTGTGAGAAATGGTAAGGAAATGTTGTATTTACATATCTGCCACTGTGCAAGAGAAATCCGTATAGGTATTCGAGTGTTCAGTCCCTAATGCGTGAGAAATGGTACGGAAAAGTTGTATTTACATATTCTGCCCACTGTGTAGG
>JAXFYN010000896.1:0-80395 GCA_036172215.1 Camellia granthamiana
TCAAATTTTTTAATTTATTGACTTTTTAGCCAAAAAACTTAGGTAAATTACAACGGTGATCCTTGTTTGTGTCAATTTAGTCCATCTACTTTCAATTGCATTAATTGGATTAATTACACTTTTTACCCCTATAGTTTAATCTAAAATTTCACTTTAGTCCCTATAGTTTCAATTTGAACAATTTGATCCCTTCACTTAATTCTACTTTCAATTTAGTCTTTCCGTCTAAATTAAAGTTAAAATTAACAATTTTTGGACACTTGTCACTTTAAGTCTAGTTTCAATTTGGTCCTTCCATCTAAATTGAAAGTTAAAATTAACAATTGTTAGACACTTGTCAATTTTCTAAGGTGCATACGTAGACAAAATTAACAAAAATTAAAACAGAAGAGCCAAATTAAAACTAGACTTAAAGTGTAGGGACCAAATTGTTCAAATTGAAACTATAGGCACTAAATGAAATTTGGATCAAACTATAGGAATGAAATATAGCGGTCCCGGGTTTACCCCTGTTGTATAGCGATCCGGACATGTGTCCGTGGATGTTGATAGTTGAGTATTGTCTTGTTTACATCCTTTCTTGCTTTGTAATTGAGTTATAGGATGTGTTGGGCAGGTTTGTTACAGGTTGGTTGAGCTTAGGAACCAAGTCTAGTTGCCCAGGTTTTGGCTGGTCCGCTCGAGCGGAGGTATTTGCGCTCGAGCGGAGAGGTTGTTGTTGCTTGTACGCTCGAGCAGGGATTTTGGCGCTCGAGCGGAGAATGCACCCATCCAGTATTTCGTGCACCTGCAAAACTTCTGCAAGTGTGGTGTCTACGCTCGAGCGGGTTTGGTGAGCTCGAGCGGGTTGAGCTCGAGCGGGGATGTTGCGCTCGAGCGGACAGTGTGTTTTTGGTGAGAGTTCTGGGAGGGGGAGACCTGCGCTCGAGCGGGCTGGTATCTACGCTCGAGCGGACGAACTTTGTGTCTGTGTCTTGGCGCTCGAGCGGACAATGTTGCGCTCGAGCGGACCATGTTTTTTGTGTCTTTACGCTCGAGCGGACCTGTCGTATATCTGAGAGTGGCTGGGCATTTTAAATCACTTTTTGACTTATCTTCTCTCTCCTACTTTACCAAAACGCCATTTTCAGAGCTTCTCACTCAAAAATCTTAACTTCTCTCTAAGTATTGATCTAGCTAGGGTGTTTTGCTCACCTTTGGTCTTCACAAAAAGGGTGTAGATCGTCGAGGGCGTCCTTTTGATCCGAATAGTTTGGTGTTTGGAGCATTTTGGTTTTGGGTCCTTCTCCTTTGGAGCTCATTCTTCGAGGTAAGGATATCCTACTCCTCTTTATGAGCTTTGTCTCTAAATTTTAGCATTTTGATATGTTGGAAGTTGTTGTATAATTTTGGGAAACTTTGGGCCATTGTGTAATTTTACAAAAGTTGGGGGTTTTCGTCTATGATAAACCTAGAAGCATGTTTGGTATAGAAACATGGAATTTATGTTGAAACATTAAGGAAATTGGAACCTAAGGGTTGTGATGTTAATTATGGAGGATGCCCTAATTACATTGATTAATTAATTTGGATAATTAATTGTATTGATTTGTGATGTATATAATTGTTGTTTATATGCATTGTGTTGTGTTGGAGGAGATAGGGGATGTACTCCACGGTTTAGGGGAAGATAGGGGATGGACCTCTAAACCGGATGTTGTAGGGAGGAGATAGGGGATGAACTCCGTAGATAGAGCTTGTATGCTTATCTGGAAGTGTATTGACAGAGCGTATATGCTTGTCTTTGGAAGTATTGATATAACTGTTATGTTTATCTTTGATGAAGTGAAAAGTGTTGGCATGAGTGTTTGTCTCATGTGTGATGTTTGGCCAGGTTCTGAGCCAAGGTTATGAAATGGCAAGTAAAAGGAAAAGAAATGGAAATGAAAGGAAATATAGACTTAAGTGTCTTGGAATTGTATTAAATTATGAATGGATGTAAAAATGTTGACCATCTATCAACTGTTAATCTTTTAGTCATTGTTCATCATTGGTTTAGTATATTTCTACTGGGCTGTGGCTCACCCTATATGGGAACATCATTTTCAGGTACAGGTAGCATGCCACCCCCAAGGACTTAGTTGGGAGGCTAGTGGCGGACAGGCTTTTTGGGTTGTCTCTCCTTTTGTTGTATTACATGTAAATTCAAGCCGAGGGCTTTATGTGTAAATGAGTTAGCACTCTACTTTTGTGTAACCAAGTGTTAACTTGGAAAGCTGTAAGCCCTTAAGGCATTTGCTTTGTTGTTAACATGTGATACTTTTTGTAATAAAACTCTGGTGAATGGAAAGATGTGGACCTTTTATATATCATAGCATGTCTATATTGTTGGGATTAATGTTATTATTTTGAGGGCGTTACAACTTGGTATCAGAGCGTACCGGGTTCGAATACTTTGGGTACGTGGGAAGTGATTAGGATTAGGATCACAATGGGTTTGTCTCGCTTAATAGAGACTTAAGTGTATTGTTATGCTTATGTGATAACATGCTTATGTGATTATTTGGGTATGGGATTTAGTTTCTAGGATGTTGATTGGATCTTTGGGTTTCTGGGAGTCTTGTTGGAAAGGCACTTGATCAATGCTGTTTCTAACCGGTACTCTAGTAACGCCTTGGGACTATCATTATCCGGAAATGAAATTCGTAAGTGCTTATGTGTTTATGTGCTTACGTGGAATGAATTACATTTGTCCATACATTAGGACGTGAGTGTTTAGTTTTGGCACGTTTATGAATGTGCTAATGTTCTGTGTTACCTTTATTAGGATGTCAGGACGAGCAAGAGGTGGTAGGCGTGGTAGGCCTAGGAGGCAGGAGGTGCCATTACCGGAGGAGATTCCGGCAGTTCAGGAGGGGGTTGGTCAGGCCAATGTGGCCGAGCCAGCGGGTCAGCAGGCCATGAGTGCCTTGGCCCAGGAGATAGCAGGGGCTCTGGGTATTCTCAGAGCAGGGAATCAGGCAGCTGAGGCAGGGCCTTCCTTCTTGAAGAGGGAGTTCTTCCGGTCTAACCCGGAGGAGTTTGTTGGGGATCCTAAGGAGCCACTGAAGGCAGACGAGTGGCTAGAACAGATGAGTAAAACGTTCGAGATGCTAGGCATTGAGGACGGAGCATTGAAAGTGACCTTGGCATCCTTCCAGCTGAAGGGAGATGCGGGTCAATGGTGGAAGTATGAGAAAGCTCGTGTTGGTGGTACTTGGGAGGCGTTTGTGAATGCTTTCCAGGAGAGGTTTTTATCTGCCGTGGCTAGAGAGAGGCTAAGAGATCAGTTTAGCCGGCTTAAGCAGGAGGGTTTGTCTGTGGCCGAGTTTGAGGCTACATTTACTAGCTTGTCCAGGTTTGCACCTGAACTTGTGGCGACAGAGGAGCGCCGTTGCTACGAGTTTGAGCGGAAGTTGAGATGGGATCTCAAGTTGAAAGTTGGTGGACCCTACATTCGAGACTACAGGCATTTGGTGGATGCTGCAGCTCATATGGAGCTGATGATGCAGGAGGGAGAGGAGGAGAAACATGGAGGCTCCAAGAGGGGCCAAGAGGGACAGGGTGATGGTAGGAGGCAGAAGGGTTATAACCCTCAGCCGTCCCAGGGTGGTTTGGCCAGGTCGACTTTCCCAGTACCGAGTGCAGGCTCCGGGAGGGGCAATCAGGGAGAGTTCACCTGTTTCAAGTGTGGCCAGCCGGGTCACAAAGCTTCAGTTTGCCCGCAGAAGGGCGGGGGTCAGAGAGCTGCTTCTTCGTCAGCTAGACCGCAGAGTCAGAGTTCGGGCAGGGGGCAGCCCTTGTCTTGTTTTCAGTGTGGACAGCCTGGGCACATGAAAAGGTTTTGCCCACGGTTGAGTGCCACTTCAGGAGCGTCTGGTTCTAGACAGACGCATGGGTTTCAGCCAGCTCAGTCTGTGCAGGCCTCGAGGGCCAATCCGGGGGCTTCGTCATCCCAGTCAGTGCAGCAGTCCTATGCTCCGAGAGGCGAGCAGGTGGATCAGGGGCCTACAGGGCGCGTGTATGCTGTTACCGCGCAGGACCTTGTACCGGCTCCATCAGTAGTGAGAGGTACCTTTCTGTTTTGCAATTCGGTTGCTAGTGTATTGATTGATACGGGTGCGTCTCATTCTTTTGTATCTGCTGCATTTGCATCTGTGTTGGGGTTGGAGTTAGCATTGTTGGCATCTCCTATTTGCGTAGTGTCACCTATTGGGGGTGAGTTGATTTTGAAACACGGGTGTAGAGGTTGTGATATAGAGGTTGATGATCATAGGCTTCCGTTTCCTTTTGTAGTCATGCCCATGAAGGGTTTTGATGTTATTTTGGGTATGGACTGGTTATCGTCATACCGAGCTGTTATTGACTGCTACCGCCAGAGGGTTACTTGTTGTACTGTGAGCGGGGAGTATTTCCATTTCTTGGGAGACCGGGTTGGTAGTATTGTACCACCGGGGTATGGTCCGCGAGGGCGGAATGAGCTTAGTGGTTTACTTGCTAGCTTTGAGAGTGGTGAGTGTGATGAGATTCAGATTGTGTTACCGAGAGTAGTTTGTGAGTACTCGGATGTTTTTCCCGAGGACCTTGTTGATTTGCCACCTCACCAAGAGATTGAGTTCTCTATCGATTTAGTGCCCGGCACGGCGCCGATTTCTATGGCACCTTACCGTTTTGCTCCAGCAGAGTTGGTTGAGTTGAAAGTTCAGCTCCAGGAATTGCTAGATAAGGGCTTTGTTCGCCCTAGTGTTTCACCGTGGGGAGCGCCGGCACTCTTTGCTAAGAAGAAAGATGGTGCCTTGAGATTGTGTATTGACTACCGGAAGTTGAATGGGGCTACGGTTAAGAATAAGTACCCTATGCCCCGTATAGATGATTTGTTTGACCAGTTGAAGGGTTCCCGTTGTTTCTCTAAGATAGATTTGAGATCGGGTTACAACCAATTGAGGGTCAGGGAGGAGGATATTCCGAAGACGGCATTCCGTACGCGGTATGGCCATTATGAGTTCCTGGTAATGCCATTTGGGCTTACCAATGCACCGGCAGTCTTTATGGACTTGATGAACCGGATCTTCCGGGAATTCTTGGATCGTTTTGTAGTCGTCTTCGTGGACGACATTCTTATTTATTCACCTTCAGAGGAGGAGCACGAGGAACACTTGAGAGTGGTGCTTGAGTTGCTTAGAGCCCATAGGCTGTATGCCAAGTTTGGGAAGTGTGAGTTTTGGCTAAGAGAAGTCAAGTTCTTAGGCCATGTGGTTTCCAGGGAAGGGGTGTCTGTTGATACATCCAAGACTGAGGCAGTGCAAGATTGGGCACAGCCTAAGAGTGTGTTTGAGATCCGCAGTTTTCTGGGATTAGCTGGGTATTACCGCCGGTTTGTGAAGGATTTCTCCAGGTTAGCTTCACCGTTGACCAGATTGACTCGGAGGGGAGTCAGCTTTGTATGGAGTGAGACTTGTGAAAAGTCGTTCCAGGAGTTGAAAGTTAGATTGACCACCGCTCCGGTCTTGATTATTCCGGAGAGAGGGTTGGGTTATGCAGTCTATTGTGATGCCTCACGAGAGGGTTTGGGTTGTGTGTTGATGCAAGGGGGGAAAGTGGTAGCTTATGGCTCACGTCAGTTGAAAATTCACGAGAAGAATTACCCTACGCATGATCTAGAGTTAGCGGCTGTGATCTTTGCCTTGAAAATCTGGAGGCACTACCTTTATGGTGAGAGATTCGAGGTGTTCTCGGATCACAAGAGTCTGAAATATCTGTTTTCACAGAAAGACTTGAATTTGAGGCAGAGGAGGTGGATGGAGTTCATTGAGGATTACGACTTCGAGTTGCATTATCATCCGGGGAAGGCCAATGTTGTGGCCGATGCCCTTAGCAGGAAATCCATTAGTGATGTAGCTTGTGTAGCCATCCGGGAGTGGGAGATGTTGGGGGCCATTGGAGAGTTTGATTTGCTTTTGAGCGAATCCGTTGAAGCTGCGGCCTTGTTTTCTGTTGTTGCACAGCCCACACTTGTGACTCGAGTGTTAGAGGCACAGAGAGGTGACCTTGAGGTAGAATCCCTCCGGGAGAAGATCTCCAGTGGGAAGGTTGAGAAGGGTTTGACGGTGTATCCCGACCTGAGTGTGAGATACCGAGACCGTTTGCTTGTACCGGAGGCTTGCCGAGAGGAAGTACTCCGAGAGTTTCACCATTCGCGCCTTGCGGTGCATCCGGGAGGTACTAAGATGTACCGGGATTTGGGTCGCCAGTTTTGGTGGCGGGGTATGAAGAGAGATGTGGCAGTTTTCGTGTCCAAGTGCCTTACTTGCCAGCAAGTGAAGGCCGAGCATCAGAGGCCAGCGGGTTTGCTACAACCCTTGCCTATTGCCGAGTGGAAGTGGGAGCATGTCACTATGGACTTCGTTGTAGGTCTTCCGAGGACTCGGCGGGGTAGTGATGCTATTTGGGTGGTTGTAGACCGGTTGACTAAGTCGGCGCACTTCATTCCTATGCGCGTGAGAGATTCAGTAGATCATCTTGCCGACTTGTATATTCGGGACATAGTGAGGTTGCACGGGGTCCCAGTGACGATCGTCTCAGATAGAGATCCTCGTTTTACTGCTAGGTTGTGGCAGAGTTTGCAGAGTGCCTTGGGTACTAAGTTGACCTTTAGTACAGCTTATCATCCTCAGACTGACGGGCAGTCCGAGCGTACTATTCAGATCCTCGAGGATATGCTTCGGGGTTGTGTCCTTGATTTCAGTGGGACGTGGGAGAGGCACTTACCGTTGGTAGAGTTCGCCTACAACAACAGTTTTCCGTCTAGTATCGGTATGGCACCGTTTGAGGCCTTGTATGGCCGACCCTGTAGGTCTCCAGTTTGTTGGACCGAGGTGGGTGATACACCTTTGTTGGGTCCGGAGTTGGTTAAGGAGACGACGGAGAAAGTTGAGCTTATCCGTAGGAGGCTTGTTACAGCCCAGAGTCGTCAGAAATCTTATGCTGACCGTAGGAGAAGACCATTGGAGTTTGAGATGGGTGATCACGTATTTCTGAGGATATCACCTAGACGGGGTTTGATGAGGTTTGGGAAGAGTGGGAAGTTGTCCCCTCAGTTTATTGGTCCTTTTGAGATTCTTGAGAGGGTTGGCGAGGTTGCTTATCGTTTAGCTTTGCCGCCACAGTTATCCGGGGTTCATGACGTGTTTCATGTGAGTATGCTTCGGAAGTATGAGCCGGATCCATCACATGTGTTGGATTGGACCGACTTAGAGGTAGATGAGGATGCCTCGTATGAGGAGAGACCGGTTCGGGTCTTGGATAGGCGGGATCAAGTCCTGCGTGGCAAGACCATCCCTTTGGTTAAGGTTTTGTGGAAATATCACGGAGTGGAGGAGGCCACTTGGGAATGTGAGTTAGGAGTCCGCGAGAAATATCCGAACTTGTTTGTTGATGTGTAATCAAGTATTGCAATTGTGTAATTGTAATGAAATTTAAGAGTATTAAAAAAATGTCTTAAATTGGAAAACATGGTGCATGTTTTGGTTAATGTAAATGTTGTAGGACTTGCCTTGTTATGGGAGTTGATTATAATATTGCATGTGTTGGCTATATTATAGAAATGAAATTGTATCATGATTATTGCTTATGATATGAATTGTGAACCATGTGTGTTGGAAATGGTTGAAATGAAAAGAGAATGCATGTCGAAATGTATATGTTGTAGAATGCCTCTTGATAAGAGATGGAATGACCGGGAATGGGTCGAATTGTGGAATGTTGTGGTATAACATTGTTTAAAAGAGAGGAAAACTTGCTTTTCAAAAACTTGTTCTAAATTTCGGGGACGAAATTCTTTAAGGGGGGGAGGTTATAGCGATCCCGGGTTTACCCCTTGTTGTACGGTAATCCGGACATGTGTCCGTGGATGTTGATAGTTGAGTATTGTCTTGTTTACATCCTTTCTTGCTTTGTATTTGAGTTATAGGATGTGTTGGGCAGGTTTGTTACAGGTTGGTTGAGCTTAGGAACCAAGTCTAGTTGCCCAGGTTTTGGCTGGTCCGCTCGAGCGGAGATGTTCACGCTCGAGCGGATAGGTTGTTGTTGCTTGTACGCTCGAGCGGGGATTGTGGCGCTCGAGCGGAGAATGCATACGTCCAGTATTTCGTGCACCTGCAAAACTTCTACAAGTGTGGTTTCTGCGCTCGAGCGGGTTTGGTGAGCTCGAGCTGGTTGCGCTCGAGCGATTATGTTGCGCTCGAGCGAACAGTGTATTTTTGGTGAGAGTTCTGGGAGGGGGAGACCTGAGCTCGAGCGGGCTGGTATCTACGCTCGAGCGGATGAACTTTGTGTCTGTGTCTTGGCGCTCGAGCGGACAATGTTGCGCTCGAGCGGACCATGTTTTTGTGTCTTTACGCTCGAGCGGAGTGTCTTACGCTCGAGCGGACCTGTCGTATAACTGAGTGGGACTGGGCATTTTAAATCACTTTTTGACTTATCTTCTCTCTCTTACTTTACCCAAAACACCATTTTCAGAGCTTCTCTCTCAAAAACCTTAACTTCTCTCTAAGTATTGATCTAGTTAGGGTGTTTTGCTCACCTTTGGTCTTCACAAAAAGGGTGTAGATCGTCGAGGACGTTCTTTTGATCCGAATAGTTTGGTGTTTGGAGCATTTTGGTTTTGAGTCCTTCTCCTTTGGAACTCATCTTTTGAGGTAGGGATATCCTACTCCTCTTTATGAGCTTTGTCTTTAAATTTTGGCATTTTGATATGTTGGAAGTTGTTGTGCGATTTTGGGAAACTTTGGGCCATTGTGTAATTTTACAAAAGTTGGGGGTTTTCATCTATGATAAACCTAGAAGCATGTTTGGTGTAGAAACATGGAATTAATGTTGAAACATTAAGAAAATTGGAACCTAAGGGTTGTGATGTTAATTATGGAGAATGCCCTAATTACATTGATTGATTAATTTGGATAATTAATTGTGTTGATTTGTGATGTATATAATTGTTGTTTATATGCATTGTGTTGTGTTGGAGGAGATAGGGGATGTACTCCACAGTTTAGGGGAAGATAGGGGATGGACCTCTAAACCGGATGTTGTTGGGAGGAGATAGGGGATGAACTCCGTAGATAGAGCAGGTATGCTTATCTAGAAGTGTATTGACAGAGCGGATATGCTTGTCGTTGGAAGTATTGATATAACTGTTATGTTTATCTTTGATGAAGTGAAAAGTGTTGGCATGAGTGTTTGTCTCATGTGTGATGTTTGGCCAGGTTCTGAGCCAAGGTTATGAAATGGCAAGTAAAAGGAAAGGAAATGGAAATGAAAGGAAATATAGACTTAAGTGTCTTGGAATTGTGTTATGTTATGAATGAATGTAAAAGTGTTGACCATCTATCAAATGTTAATCTTTTAGTCATTGTTCATAATTGGTTTATTATATTTCTACTGGGCTGTGGCTCACCCTATATGGGAACATCATTTTCAGGTACAGGAAGCATGCCACCTCCAAGGACTTAGCTTGGGAGGCTAGTGGCGGACAGACTTTTTGGTTGTCTTTCCTTTTGTTGTATTACATGTAAATTCAAGCCAAGGGCTTTATGTGTAAATGAGTTAGCACTCTACTTTTGTGTAACCAAGTGTTAACTTGGAAAGCTGTAAGCCCTTAGGGCATTTGCTTTTGTTGTTAACATGTGATACTCTTGTAATAAGACTCTGGTGAATGGAAAGATGTGAACTTTTTATATATTATAGCATGTTTATATTGTTGGGATTAATGTTATTATTTTGAGGGCGTTACATGGCCTATAAATAGTCTACTATTTTCTATCTATATATCATCAACTATTTTCTATACAAGAGAGATTACTACCAAAGAAGGGTGTTTTTATTGGTGGAGCTTTGGGTTCACCATCTTGTGCAGAGTTGGCCTGAACCATACGACAAGTGGTCAGGCTGTTGTATCCTGGAGGGGACAAGTCATAGTTTTGTGACTGTTGCATCGGTATTGGGGTTCTTCCTACCGCAGTGGGCTTGATCTCTTTAAAGAAAACGAGATATCCGTGCCTCAGCCTGATCTATTTGTATCTCATTTTCTTTGCATCATTTATCAATAAAATATAATTTTTTCTGGTATTTTCACCAACAATTTTAAGGAGATCAATCATGGAAGAAGTACCAGAAAAAATCAATGATGGAATTGGAGATCTCAACAAGCCTTTCAAGTTCAAAGGAATTCATTTTAAGAGGTGGAAAGGAAAAGTTCTTTTTTACCTTAGCCTTTTGAAAGTTGCATATGTTCTTATCGAGAAGAATCCAAACAAAATCCCAACCGAGGAGATGAATGATGAAGACTACGAGGCACATGAAGCAAAAGTGGCTTCCTATAATACAGATGAGTATAAACGTCGCTTTTATCTCTTAAATTTATTTGCTGATTAATTTTATGATTATTACTATGACACCACTTACATGTTGTTTTCTATTAATTTTTGGTATGCTCGCTTGTGTCATATTAATGGTAAATATGTGGGAATCATAAGTAGTTTAGGATTAATTCCTAAAGTGACAAAAAATTTTGAGAAATGTGAAGTTTGCAGTAAAGCAAAAATTACCAAGAGGCCTCATAAAAGTGTTGAAAAAAATACCGAATTGCTAGAATTATTTCATACTGATTTGTGTGAGTTTGAAGGAATTTAAACTCGGGGTGGTAATTGATATTTTATCACTTTTATTGATGATTTTTCAAAATACACTAACGTATATTTATTAAAAAATAAAAGTGATGCTTTTGAGAAATTTAAAGAATTCCTTCTTGAAGTGGAAAATCAATTCGGTAAAAAGATTAAAAGAATTAGAAGTGATAGAGGTCGAGATTATGAATCTTTTAGATTCAACTCTTTTGTTCAGTCTTTGCGAATTATTCATGAGACTACTCCACCATATTCACCTTCATCTAATGGCGTAGCTGAAAGAAAAAATAGAACGTTAATTGACTTGACGAATGCTATGCTTATTGATTCAGGTGCTCCCTCAAATCTTTGGGGCGAGGCTATTTTGACAGCTTGCCATGTGATAAATAGAGTGCCACACAAAAAGACTAAAATTGTACCTTATGAGTTGTGGCGAGGGCATAAACCAAATCTAGGTTATTTGAGGGTCTGGGGTTGTTTAGCTTTTGTGAGGCTTGTAGATCCTAAACGACCTAAATTGGGTGAATGAGCTACAACCTGTGCTTTTCTTGGGTATGCGTTGCATAGTACAGCTTATAGATTTTTTGATATGAAAAATAATATTATTTTTGAATCAGGTGATACTATTTTTCATGAAAATAAATTTCCTTTCAAATCTAGAAATAGTAGGGGTCAAATAATTTCTGAAAATATTTTTTCTATGCCTAGCTCTTCTACTCCTTCTCAAGTTTTTCAAGAAAAAGAAAATTTTCAAATCCAACCAAGAAGAAGTAAACGAGCTAGAGTTGAAAAAGATTTTGGCCTTGACTATTATCTTTACAATGTGGAAGAAATTCCTCTTACGGTGCAAGAAGCTTTATCATCACCTGATGCTATTTTCTGGAGAGAGGCTGTAAATGATGAGATAGACTTACTACTTTCAAATAAAACATGGATGCTAGTGGATTTACCTCCAAGTTGTAAAACTATTGGGTGTAAATGGGTCCTTCGCAAAAAACTTAAACCGGATGGAACTATAGATAAATATAAAGCGAGGCTTGTCGCTAAAGGTTTTAAGCAACAAGTTGATCTTGATTTCTTTGATACTTTTTCTCCGGTTACTAGAGTTACATCCATTAGACCGTTGATTGCAGTGGCTGCAATTCATGGTTTAAAAATTCATCAAATGAATGTAAAAATAGCATTTTTAAGTGGAGATCTAGATGAGGAGATTTACATGGACCAACCCTAAGGCTTTGTGGAGCCTGGCCAAGAAAGCAAGGTGTGTAAGCTAACTAAATCCCTTTATGGTTTAAAACAAGCTCCTAAACAGTGACATGAGAAATTTGATTCCTGCATGCTTGAGAATGGCTATAAGACGAATGAATGTGATAAGTGCATATATTATAAAACTTGTGAAAATGCACATGTGATTATTAGCCTATATGTGGATGATCTACTTATCTTTGGCTCTAATTTGCATATTATAAATGAGACTAAAAATATGCTTAATAGCCATTTTGATATGAAAGATCTTGGTGAAGTAAATTTTATTTTGGGAATTAAAATTACCAAGACTAATGATGGTATTTTTCTCGATCAGTCTCATTATATTGAGAAAATGTTAAAGAAATATAATTTTCTAAACTGTAAACATGTTGCTACTCCTTTTGATGCAAGAATACATTTGTCTGTTGTAACAAATGAAAAAGAAGTAATTAATCAAAAGGAATATGCTACCATTATTGGTAGTTTGAGATATGCTACTGACTGTACTAGACCTGACATTGCATATGCTGTTGGAGTACTTAGCAGGTTTACTAGCAAACTAAGTCGAGATCATTGGCTAGCCTTGGGAAGAATTATGAGATATTTATCTGGAACCAAAAATTATGGTTTGTTTTATAACAAGTATCCTGCGGTACTTGAGGGATATAGTGATGCCGATTGGAACACTTTATCAGGTGATTCTCTCTCTACTTCGGGTTTTATTTTTACCTTGGGTGGTGGTGCTATATGTTGGAAGTCTAAAAAATATACGATAATTGCTAATTCTACAATGGAAGCTGAGCTTATAGCGTTAGCTTCAGCATGTGAGGAAGCGAATTGGTTGAAAGATTTGTTACATGAAATTCCTTTTTGGGAAAAACCAATTCCTCCATCTTGGTCATAAATGGGGTTTCATTACTTTGGTAACCTCTTGGTCATGAATGGAGGTTAAATAGAATTCATTAACTTGGTTAATGGTCATCATTTTTGGTAACCTCTCATCTTGGTTAATGGTCATTATTTTGGTGTAACTGTAAGGTCCTAATGGCCTATAAATAGGCTACTCTTTTCTATCTATATATCATCAACTATTTTCTATACAAGAGAGATTACTACCAAAGAAGGGTGTTTTTATTGGTGGAGCTTTGGGTTCACCATCTTGTGCAGCGTTGGCCTGAACCATACGACAAGTGGTCGGGTTATTATATCCTGGAGGGGACAAGTCATAGTTTTGTGACTGCTGCATTGGTATTGGGGTTCTTCCTACCGCAGTGGGCTTGATCTCCTTAAAGAAAACGAGATATCTGTGCCTCAGCTTGATGTATTTGTATCTCATTTTCTTTGCATCATTTATCAATAAAATATAATTTTTTCTGGTATTTTCACCAACATGAACCATTTAAGAGTACCAAAAACAAAAAGTTCAAAATATATAAAATTTTATTATCATTATTATAAATTCCTAACTAAACCAAACTCTCCAATAACAATAATATAGTAGGGAATAATTGCCCTCCATACTACTATCATCCATACTTCTCCATGCTATATTTTATAGATCCTATTCTCAGTCCACAACGATTATCTGAACTGTTCATCTCAGTGAAGGCTATCTATGCAAAAAATTTCATCAAACATCAATAGACTTGTGATCAAATTACATTTTCTTTTCTTTATTAAAAGAGACAGTAAATGTGAGTTTAAACTTCAACCATTTATTTTATAAAATAAAATACAATTTGTTCAACTATTCATCGATATCTTATAAAGCTGATTTTTTGCATAGATAGTCTTCACTGCGAGGTTTACGAGATAAATGGTTCAAATCATAGTTGTGGGCTTAGAATGGAGCCTACAAAATAAAATATAAATGGAGTATTGAGGACAGTGGTATATAGGGCCCAACTTCCTTGCCACACTATCAGTGTGGGTTGAAAATTGTGAGTCGCAATTCTCAATTCTCAAATGCTTACTATATATATACATGAGCAAACTAGCTTTGCAATTGAGCAGGGTAATACAACATTTACTAAAGACAACCTAAGATAAAGATCAATTGAATTCAAGTATCCATTATAACTAGAATGGAACATTCTGTATTTCAGTGTGATAAAAATGTTTTGAGGAGATCAGCAAACAATTGCTATAATTCATATATTTCTTATACATAAAATTTGTCACTCCCTTTACCATTCCTTTTGAAAAAATAAATCTCTACAAGCACACTGAAATCAAAATTCTCAATAAATTAACAAGATAGTTTCTTGTTTTAGCACATTACAAAAAGACAGAAAAAGGGAAAAGGGAAAAATAAAAAGCAGAGTGGAACGGCCAGCACTATAACTTAACCCGAGGATGAAGTCAGCACAATAACTTACAGGGTATATGTCCCTCACATTCAGGCACTAAAACATAGCAAAGACTTGATCAGAGAGATGAAACCATGCCCATAAATTGAATTAAATAAAATTGACTAAATAAACAAATTATATAAATTATAGGGGGCAATCTGTATTTTAAACAAATCTGAGAGGGTGTATTTGTAATTTGTCCTTAAATTAGGGTTTTATAGAGTTCGGTGGTCCGAGTTCACGACTGAGTCCAAATCGTCCAATTTTTAGGCCGTTCAAGCGAAAGAGAAGGGGATCAGTCGAAATCGTCCAAGAATAGGATCAAATGATTCTGAATCCATCGCCAAATATTTTCATAAGCAAACTGCTATCAATCTTTCCATATCAGAAACAAGAGCCGAAAATCAATCCTTTTCGAGTACAATATTGGAAGAGAGCTTTCAAATCCCTCAAAGCGATCTATCAGCCTGCGATGACGCCTGTGACTTTCGCAGGCTGATAGACCGCTTTGAGGGATTTGAAAGCTCTCTTCCAATATTGTACTCGAAAAGGATCGATTTTCGGCTCTTGTTTCTGATATGGAAAGATTGATAGCAGTTTGCTTATCAAAATATTTGGCGATGGATTCGGAATCATTTGATCCTATTCTTGGACGATTTCGACTGATCCCCTTCTCTTTCGCATAAACGGCCTGAAAATTAGACGATTTGGACTCAGTCGTGAACTCGGACCACCGAACTCTATAAAACCCTAATTTAAGGACAAATTACAAATACACCCTCTCAGATTTGTTTAAAATACAGATTGCCCCCTATAATTTGAAAAATTAAAAATACCCCTTTATTATAATTTTTTATTTAACAGGAATAACTAAAAAAATAAAATTCATAATTACTCTCTTATACAATAATAAAATTACCCAAATTATTAATTGAAATATATTTTTAACATCATTAAAAACTGTTAATTTCTTGATGATTTATTAATAAAAGAGACAATTTATTATAAAATTAGAAACCTTAGGGTGTAGAATGTAATTTTCAAAATTATAGGGAGCGATTCGTATTTTAATCAAATCTCAAGGGGTGTATTTGTAATTTATTCTATACTGAACGGCTTTTATATATGTGGCATTGTTTTTTTAAACTAAAATGGCACCGTTTTACCAATAGAACCCTTCTCTCGCTCGCTCTAAACACTCTCTAAACCTTAATTTAAAAACCCTAATTTATTGAACGGCTTTTATAAAGGTGGCATCTATCTATCTATAAATTATATAAGAAAAAAAGAATTTTTAAGAAGAAACCTCCTACGAGTTTCAAACCCTCATTCTAAACTTATTGAATTTTCTTAATTTTAAACAATTAAAAAAAAATTCATTAGTTAGTTTCCATTTATCTTTTATTTTACAATCCCACATCAGAAAAATAAAGAAAAATTGAATCATTTCACTTGCATAAGGTGAATCTTATACTACCATTTATATAAGCAAAAGGAGGTTTGTAGTAAAAAGCCTTATGATCAATATCTCATACTAATTTTTTTGATTTTCTTAATTTCAAACAATTAAGAAAATCCTAATTGACTATCTTCCATTTAACTTTTATTTTACAATCTCACATAGAGGTTTTTATTTTAAAAATAATTTTATATGAGGTTTTGAAACTCTCATAATATCTCTCCTTAAAAGTATTCTTCTATAAAATATATAGATATAGTGATAATCTCAACATCACTCTTATTGCTCCTTAATATAAAAATTATGAGATAATTGATAATTTTAAATTTGTATTTAAAACTTATAAATCATGAGATATATTATTATAATTTAAATTTATATTGTGTCAATTTGTAGACACCCCATTTTTGACCGACCTTAAGACTCAAACGTCATCGATTGAGCGCTTGGTGATGACGCATGTCGTGCTCGCTCTGAGGTTGCGGAGTATCGGCTGAGAGCCTTACCTCCGGGCTTCGGGACTCTTTTGTGCTTTGCCTCGGTTTATGAACCAGGCTCTGTTTTCTCCGTTTTCTATTCCTGAAGGGAGGGAGAGGTCTCGTAGACCATCTCTTAGTGGCCGTAGGCTACGTTTCGTGGTCGTAGACCACTTTTCCCATTTGGAGACCAGTTTCTGGTTTTCGGAGCCGTCAGCCGTGCGCCTCGGTTCGGGACCGCTTAACTACCTCCGTTTGCTCCGATTTTTGGCACACACCTTGTTTCCTCTCTCTTGAGGGACACTGTGACCCGGGAGACCACCTTCGTGGTCGCACGCCACTTTCGATGCCTAACAACCTGTTTTCGGGGCACCCGGCTGCGCGTTTTGGCCCCCGAACCTTCGTTTTGCATCGGTGTGGGTTCATTTTTGGCATGGACCCTAATTTCATTGTTAGGAAGGTGGTACTATAGTGGGAGACCACCTTTTCTTCTTGGAGACCACCTTTCTTTTCGCCGCCCGATTTTCTTGTTAGAGAGCTGGTCTCTCTCACTTTTGGGCCACAATTTCTGGTCTCCCATACCACCATTGAGTTGCATTCACCTAGGAGGCCACCAATATGGGTAGGCCGACCACCTTTTGTGTTTGACGCTTTTGACCCCTTGGTCTCCCTCACTTTTGAACCACATTTTCTGGTCTCCCTCACTTTTGAACCACATTTTCTGGTCTCCCATACCACCACTGTGTTGCATTCATCTGGGAGGCCACCAATATGGCATGGCTGACCACCTTTTCAGCTTGAACCTTTTGACCCCTGGTCGGCCGACCAGGACAAGTGGTCGGCTGACCACTTGAACTGGTCGGCCAGCCATCTGCTTTTTTGTCCTTTTGAGTGCAATCCAGCTGTGCCAGCTAGGAGGCATTTGCCCCATTCTCCGAGGTTTGAGCCTTTTGTTTTGGCTTCTTAAGGAAGTTTGGTCCTTTTTTCTTAGCTTCTAAGAGAAGCTTGACCTTTTGTTGAGCTTCTTGAGGAAGCTTGACGAAGCTTGACCCCTTTGGTCTAGCATCCTCAAGAAGCTTGACCCTTTTGGTTTAGCTTCTTTTAGAAGCTTGGTCTCTTTGCTCCAAGCTTCTTAGAGAATCTATGGGCCTCCTCTTCTACAAGAGGGAAGCTCTCCCTCATTAGCCAAGGTTGAAAAATTTGGCTAAGGCATTGCATACACCTCTCTCTATCTCTCTACATCCAAGCTTCAAAACTCCATAGTTCTTGGCCATTTGAACTACACCTCCAAGCACAACACCTCCACTACCACTCTAAGCACCTTGGAGCTGATTTTCAGAGGTTGAAGGCTTGCTACATTGCTCCAGAAGCTACTGGTTCTCTTCTCTAAAAGGGTAACTCTCTATTTCCCTCTTTATAGCATTATTTTGCTTTATATCTTAGCTCCATTTGCAAGCACTTTTGAGCTTTGACAGAAACTAAAAAGAGTCTTATTTTGAGTTCCTCTTGAAGTTTGTTTAAGGATATTTTTCTGTTAGAGGTCATCTACCCCCTTGTATGCTCCATCTCTCTTTTAAGGCTTATTTTGCTTCATATCTTAGCCTTACTTGCAAGCATTTTCGAGCTTTGACATAAACTGAAAAGAGTCTTATTTCGAGCTCCTCTTAAAGATTGTTTAAGGTCATTTTTCTGTTGGGGGTCATCTACCCCCTTGCATGCTTGTTTGCATCTTGTTTTGAGCCTTGCATCTAGGCCTTGGTATTGTGCTTTATTTGGCCTTCTAGCCACTGAAATCTAGTGGATTTTCAGTGGCTAGCATACTATTTTGAGAGCCAAAATCAGAGGGGGGTGACCCCCTCTCTTCTTGTCTTGTTTGTTGGCCCTTTTAGCCTTACAAAGGAGTCCACAGTTGCACACTTCTTGAGCTTTGTTCCAGGCCTTTTTAGTGACTTTTAGGGCCTCTATAAGTCATTTCCAGAGCTGGTTTTGTCATATTGAGTGTCCTTCTTGCATGTGTAGAGTAACCCTCATATTGGCCTTTCAAAGGAACACATCATTCTTGCATGCATGGACTCTGTTTCCATGGGTTTTTGGTCATATTTTGGCATACCATGTTTCTGTATTTGGCTGGTTTGGTGACCTCTTGATTGCCTCACATGCTTGTCGTGCAAACTCTCTTTATTAGCTTGTGTTGCATGCTTTGTTGACCCTTGATTGTAGCACGTTTTGGCTATGCTTTGAACTGATTTTCTGCATGTTTTAGACTGCCTTAGCTCTGTTTTTATGCCTCATGGTCAAATAATTCTTGCTATGCATGGTTATAGTTCAATGCACTTGCCTAGCTTTAAGTTTCGGGGCCTATTGCATGCATTGGGTGACATATTTCCATGATTCGGGACCATTGGGCATCATGTTTCAGAGCTGGAAATTGCATGTTTGTATGCCATCTTTCATCCCTTGCCATGCTTTGGTAGAGTGGCATTTGATGCCTTAGGTTCGGTCCTTTGCATTCGTGCATGTTTGCATGTATTTCAGTTGTCTTGTTTCCATCATATGGCCACTGATGTGGGTGTGGCTAAGGTCCACTCATATTGGTGGAAGTCCATCTTGCATTGAGCATGCCATTTAGTTCATGTTGTTGCATGTTTGACCTTTGCATTGCGTATGCTAGGTTGTTAGGTGCAATGTGCATGCAATGTTATGTCACGTGCATTGTGTATGCCATGTCATTCCTCGCATTGTGTATGCTAGGTTGTTAATTGCATTGAGTATGCCATAGTTCATGAGCATTGTGCATGTCATGTAGTTCATAGCATTGTGCATGCTAGTCGCGTTTGCATCACTTAGTCGCATCGCATTAGGGTTGCATGATAGTTTTGCATTGGTGCATGCCATCCTACTTGTTGCATTGTGTTTGGAGTAGGAGTTAGTCCAAACATGGGAAACGAGAGACGTTTTGTACTCAAAGTGACGAAACGTGCCTCGATTCCCGATCACCGACACCCTTGACCACACATGATGGAGTTGTTGGCTTTACGTGTTCATTTGTGCATTCATTCCATATCAAGTCATGCAATTCGGTCCCTTGGCCATCATACATCGAGATGCGTGATTGGTGGCCCGAGGACCGAGGACTACACTCCCTAGAGCTCGTGCAAGGACGGGGAGAGTGGTCATGCACACATATGTTGAAAATACCTTGCTTTCTCTTCTTCTTGCCTTTGTTGAAGAAAAACCAAAATCCAGGGGCAGAAAGGGGTCGGTCGACCAGGTTTTCTGGCAGGCCGGCCACCTTTTTTGGTTTCCACCACAAAGGGTGGTCGGCAGGTGTTTCCCAAGCCAATAACTGGTCGGCAGCCTTCCCAAGGTGGAGTTTCAACCTCTTGGAGCTTTGTGCAAGTTTCTGAAATCAGTTGCAAACAAAGGCGAGACGAGGCATCGCGATGGAATTTCCCGACAAGGCGATTTGAGCATGCGTGCATCCCTCATTTGCATACTATTTTACTCGCTTACTTAATTCATTCATTGATTAATTAGAGTTGTGTAATAAGTAGTTAATTCGATTTGTATTATTCTTTCGGACCCTCCGAGGAGGGCAATGTTGTAATAAGTGTGTGTGCGTGTGATGTATGTCTTCCAACCCCATGTCTTTCTCCCTTTTATTTACCAGCTTATGATGGTTAGATTAGGGCATGTTTCAATTGGCATACTTATGCTCACATGTTTGCATCCATACATTTGTCTTACATGCACCAGGCTCGGCGCATCATACTAACTGCATTGTATCTCAATTCCAAGTTGAATGCGTGTTAGCTGTAGCATCATCATATGGCATCTTAGAATAGCCGAGCCTATTGTAGTTGCATCTTGCATGTGTTGCATTAGCCATCTTAACATGAACTAGGATCATGCATATGATTACTAACTAGTTTCTGTTTTGGCTTGGAGTACTCGGTAAGCGTTTATGCATTAGCATCCTTGCATGCGTGTGAGTGATTACCATGATAGCATGCTTAACATGAGGCTATGTGCTTATATGATATAACTGCCTGAATGCCTGTGGATGATGGTTGGGTTATTTGGATTGGAACGATTCATCGACTGTGAGTTTTAAGCCCACTAGATAGTGGCAAAACCATGTTTTCTAAGCTCACCCGAGGGTGGCAAAATCTACATTTTAAGACTGCTTGCGAGTAGCAAACCGCTTTAAAAAGCAAACATGAAATGTTTTGTTCCAATTCAGGCGATCTAGTCTATACTTGTATGCTGTGCGCATCACATAGTAAATCTAGGCTAATAACCGGAATAAGAACGCATAATGTTCTCAAAACTCAATATCATGGTTAGTAGTGGCCGATCTTTGATCGGGCGAGCGGGGGTGCTCACGAAGTGACCTTCCCCAATCGTACCCAAGTTCTCGAGCCGAGGCAACTTTGGTGATGACGGACACGTGGCCTTAGGCATGAGTCAGGGTTTCCTAAATTCCCCAAAAATAAAATAGTTAGGTGGCGACTCTGTATCTGGCAAAGCAGTCCATGTTTGACACTTCTTTCAAAAAATCTGTTTTCAAAAACGATTTGCCGGATTTGGACTCTTTGATGATTCATCGGTCTTGCATTGCACTCTGCGAGATTAGATACAGGACTGTGACATTGAGTCCTGAAATGTAGTGAGCCCAATGAACAAAACGGGGGATTTCCTCCCGGGACATTCGAGGACGTCTACAGTTTCTGGTGACTCTGCTGGGATTTAGAGAACTTGAACTTGACTCGAACTCATGATATCTTGTTTTGACTACACTTATATGTTTCTTTGCATTGCATTTGCATTGGTGCGCCTAGGACACCCTGTTTCCTGTATGTTATTCCTGAACGGTTTGCCGGAGGCTTGCTTTGAGAAGAGCGCCATAAGGCTGACCGGTTGCGGGCTCTGCCATGACGGGAACACAAACCCCGGTTTTACCGAGGCACCCTTTTTGACCATTCGACCTAGTGCATATTTGGAATCCATAGTGACCATTCCAAGCTAGGACAGGTTGCTTACCCGATCATAGGTTGTTTGAAACCGCTGCATGCATAGTGAAACCCTAGTTCCTGACAAAATAGGACAGGGAAACCCTACCCCAACATAGGGGTGTTTTGGCTCTCACTTGTGTGATATGTGCTTTAGAGTGTGTCTCTACAGGGAATGCATGCATCAGTTTGCAAGTTTGGGCATCAGGCCTACGGGCACCAGTTCAGTATTTTAGGAATCAGTTATCTGCGGGTATCAGATTCAGCTTCGGGGACAGTGATTTGGGAATAATGATCAGTGTTTGAGAACAGTATTTTCAGCTTACCAACTGCGTGTTGTGATGCCCAACTATGTGTTGTGTGTTTATTTAAGCCGTTATGTTGTCCGTTTGTCTGGTTGTTTATTTCCTTATTATTGCTTTATTTATCTTTTTGCTAGGTAGTTTAGCACAATTGCTTCAGACCAAGCAGATATTCCCCAAGCACTCTGGACTAGAGGTCGCTGACTCAATCGATCTGAGGATCTAGTCGACGGACAGCCAGTGTTCCATTCTCTACCCTCGGTTATCAGACGGAGGTCGAGAAGGCGCAGTATATCCGAGCAGAGGTTGCCAGAGTAGTGGTCTACCCCATCAGTGGACAGTCGGGTTGAGGTCTCAATTGTTGCCATAGAGATAGATATACCAGTCAGTCAAATGGATCAGCAGAATACATCAGGGATGGAGGCAATGATGCGTCAGATGCAGGAGACCATGAAAACCATGCAGCAGGACTCTATCCGTCAAGCGGAATTTGCCAAGCAAGAGGCTGCAATCATGGCCCCAACAGGCAGAGCTAATTACCCGACTACAGCAGCAAGCTGGAGCATCAACTTCACACCCAGCTCCTCCCCCACCAAGAGTTCCAATACCGGGGGAGACGGCGAATGTTCAGAATACCCAGGAGGGTACAGACATCCCAACGGGGCCGGCTCCGCCCCTGATTTTACCTCAACTGTCCAAGGCACCCACTCCGTCAATTTACTGGACTCACCCTTCGAGTTCAAGGTCGACCCTACAGCGTTGAAGTTGAGCAAGCTTGAGAAGTTGTTCAAAAATCCAGGGGTAAAGTGCATCCCTGACATTGAGGACGGGTATACTGACGTGGCTGTGACGTTGCCAAAATAGGTTCAAAATGTCACAAATCAACCGCTTTGACGAATCTGGGGATCCCATGGTGCATCTCCGGTTGTTCTCAGATATAGTACGACCGATGGGTCTCACCAGACCGCAGAAGCTTTCATTATTTGGCCGGACCCTGTCGGGTGTGGCCACTATCTGGTATGCGAAATTAGAAGACGATGTCAAATGGAACTGGGATGAGATGGCCGAGGCATTCATTGCACAGTACTCCTATAACACTCAAATCGAGATTACAACCTGTGATCTCGAGACGACAAGGCAGGAGCCTAAGGAGAGCTTCTCTGAATTCGTAGCTTGGTGGAGGGCGAAGGCCTCAATGATGACTCTAAGGCCTACTGATAAAGATCAAATCCGGATGATTGTGTGCAATCTCCAGCCTAAGCTGATGCAGAAAATGATCGTACTGCCCTTCCCTACCTTTTCAGACCTACATGAGATGGGAGTACAAATCGAGGATGCCTTGAAGCAGGGCTTAATTGATAATGACAGAGAGCAACCCAGAAGAACCTTTAACCTCAACACCAATGCAGGCCCGAGCGGTGGAACTACAAGAGCTTCAGAAGTAAGCATGGTCACCACCATTTCCCCACCAAGACCCATGGCAGCTACACCTTTCTCCGGCGCATCTGGAAGCAACACACAAACAACCAAATACCAACCTCGAGGTCAAAGAACCTTCGCTCCATTATATATGCCCTTGTCCAACACTCGAACACCAATACTGTCACGCCCCAAACCCGCCCCTAAAAGTTTGGGCATGACCCATTCGAAAACGGACACTAAACCTGTTATATATATATATCATACGGGGCCTGAACGGAAGCATTCAAGAATATAAAATACATAGAATAACATCCATTGAGCTTTTCCTAACATGCCAGGATCCCAACATCACACTGAGTAAATATTATACAGAAAGTTTACACACATATGCCTTGACTCAACCCCACAAATAATAAAAATATTAACGAAGGAGGAATTATATACAATCAACCATAAATAGACGTCCAAAGCATAAATCAAAACTCCTCAAAACTTTACAAAATACTTCACAAATTGCATGGCTTCAGGTGGTGCCTGGACGCATCAAAGGTGACAAGAGAGACACAAGCCTTAAAGGTTAGGACTGAACTCCCGGATGGTTACCTACAGAAATAGACAGACAAAATACAGAATGAGCGAACTCAGTGAATAATAGTACATAAACAATGTAATAATTAACCTGAATAATCAAACATATAACTGCATATATATATGATTAACTACATTCCATAATTATTTCCAAAAGACATGGGTCCAACTTCCGTAACAGAATAGCTTTAAGCTCAGTATATACAGAATTGCCATAAGCCTACAGATGCAGAACGACCATAGGTCCAGAATATCAGAAGTAACAGAAATAACAGAGATAACAGAGCGGCCATCGGCCCAGAACATAACGATAATAACAGAACGCATAAGCGTGGGTAACAGAACGCATAAAGCGTGGTAACAAAAATAACCAATGTATGGACTCAAGAGGTGGCTCGTACGGATTCCAGAGGTGGCTCCCACCAAAGTGTAGCACTTCGTTCCGTACAGCACTTTGTTCCATACCAGAACATATTAGATTGACCTAAAATATCAGAAACATAATCTTATCAGAAACAGAGTCTTGTGCATTTCCAGATTCCAAACCATTTCTCATAACCATTTCCATATTCAGATTTTGCATAAGATCATATGTGGTACACCCATTAGCCATCAGATCAGGTAGGTCCGAAGACCACAACAGGGAGGTCTGAAGACCACAACAGGTAGGTCCAAAGACCACAACAGGTAGGTCCAAAGACCACAACAGGTAGGTCCGGAGACCACAACAGGTAGGTCCGAAGACCACAACGGGTAGGTTCGGAGACCACAACAGGTAGGTCCAAAGACCACAACAGGTAGGTCCGGAGACCACAACAGGTAGGTCCGAAGACCACAAAGTTGATACCAACAGCCACGGTATTGTTACCCCCGGGCGAGGGCCATCCGGACTAAGGGTGCCACAAATACTTTTTAGAAAACTGGATATTCGCTCGTTCATTTCCAACATATCATAGCTTTTCAAGAATCAATCATTCGTATCATGGTATACTGAAAATACATAACATAAGTTTAATAGAACGTTGCTGATAACTGTTAACAAAAGGCAACATAGTTTACAGCTTGCACGCTTTCAGAAATACATAAATATTACAATTCTGTAATGTATATAGATACCATTACATCAACAGGCCGGAATAACTTATAAACTAACTTCACAGTGTTAATGGTTGTATGCAATTCGTATACAGATGTATGGGTAATTCACAGGATGGTATATTGACAATAATCCATAGCCATAACTCAAAATACGGAGTAGGTTCAGAATCATACCGACGTGTGCTAACTCTTTCGATGTTCACATCAATTCTCAATCAACAAACATGTTACCATATTAGCTCACGAAAAATAGAGTGTTGTTAACAATATTCTTAACGGTAAACAAGGTACATTTGTACAACTGTAGTACTATTACTCACAGTGTTTAGATGATAGGCCCGTCCCTGTAGCTAACCCTACACAATACAATTCAACAACATTAACACAACCCAACATAATTATCACCATCCAATATAATCCATACTATTTAACATTATTCCACTCAATGCTACCAAGTATAATTTCACATAATTCCAATTAAATTGCTAAGGCTCAATTTACATCATCCACATCATCAACAAACCTTTCCCCCCAATCTCCTTCCTCACTAAGACATGATTCACAATGCTTAAAACAAAGTTCATTCGCAAATTTAAACATAATTTCCAAGCATCACCAAATTCCAATTAAACTTGTATATACATAATTCAATACCTCAATTTCATTATTCTACATTCAATTTGGGTTAAATCTTTGGTTATCATCCTTAAGAAACTTAGGGTTTCAAGAGAATAATGAGATTTCAAGAAATAATCAAACTTATTAACCCAACACTATTTTTCCATCAATTACACATCTAGGACTCATAAACCATTATTTTAACCCATCAATTAACTCCCAATATCTTCAAACCATAAAACCCCCAATGTTCAAACCCCAAAATTCCCAAAATCTCATAATTCCTTCCAAATACATAACATAAATGAAAACTTGCACCATTATACAATGAAGACACCTCCAACCTATCTATGGATGTAAATATTAAAGAGTCTTCAACCCTTACCTCAACAATCAAGCAAAGGGGTGAGCTTGAGAAGAAACTTTCACCAATCCAAATTTTAATCGGGTAAAAACATTGATCCTCCTTAGTTCTCCATCCTACATGCCAAAACCATGGTGGATTGTTGATCAAAGTAGAGGAAATCAAGGATTTGGGGCTAGGGTTTCGGACTTAGGCAAAGAGAAAGGAAGAGGAAAGAAGAAAATATAAGAAATGATCCAAAAATCTCGTTCTTAAAGCTGCTGTCCCGTGATTCCCGCTCGAGCGGACTGTTTTCCGCTCGAGCGGACCTGCCCTCAGCACAGATTCCGAAACTTTGAACAGGTATAACTCTCCCATCCGAACTCCGTTTTAGGTCGTTCTTGTGTCCAAATTGAAGCCCCGGAAATAAGCTTTTCAATGGTTCTAACCTCACATCCAAATTCAAAGTGTGGATAAAGAAAAGGATAAAAGAGTGACGGCTGGTCGCCGACAATTTATTCTAATTAAAGCTTTTGGCCCAATCTTACTTTGCCATCATATTACCACCACAACCAATACTCCAAAATAAAATAAAAAGGTTCCAAATACACTAATAAAAATGTCCAAAACAAACCCACACCTCAGAAATACAACTCAACCTAGAGGCCCGCTCGAGCGTCAAACCTTCTGCTCAAGCGTGCAGACCAACAAAGCCGTCCGCTCGAGCGTAAACTCCCCCGCTCGAGCGGAGAATCACAACTCCCAGAATCTCAGGCCGTCTGCACAAATGCTGGAAACTCCAAAAGTCCGCTCGAGCGTCAACTCTTCCGCTCGAGCGGAGGGAAGAATTCTGGGTCGTCACAAATACGGATTCTCCTGCACAGTTGCGTAGATGTAAATACGGCGTTTACTTACCATTTCTCATGCATTAGGGTTCGAACACTCGAACACCTATACGGATTCTCCTGCCCAGTGGCAGATATGTAAATACGGCGTTTTCTTACCATTTCTCATGCATTAGGGTTCTCACACTCGAACACCTATACGGATTCTCCTGCACAGTGGCAGATATGTAAATACGGCGTTTACTTACCATTTCTCACGCATTAGGGTTCGAACACTCGAACACCTATACGGATTCTCCTGCATAGTGGCAGATATGTAAATACGGCGTTTACTTACCATTTCCCACGCATTAGGGTTCGAACACTCGAACACCTATACGGATTCTCCTGCACAGTGGCAGATATGTAAATACGGCGTTTACTCACCATTTGTCACGCATTACGGTTCGAACACTCGAACACCTATACGGATTCTCCGGCACAATGGCAGATATGTTAATACGGCGTTTACTTACCATTTCTCAAGCATTTGGGTTCGAACACTAGAACACCTAAACGGATTCTCCTGCACAGTGGAAGGTATGTAAATACGGCGTTTACTTATAATTTCTAACACATTACGGTACGAACTCTCGAACGCCTATACGGATTCTCCTACATAGTTGCAGATATGTAAATACGTCGTTTACTTACCATTTCTCATGCATTAGGGTTTGAACATTCGAACACCTATGCGGATTCTCCTGCACAGTGGCAGATATGTAAATACGGTGTTTACATACCATTTCTCATGCATTAGGGTTCGAACACTCTAACACCTGTACGGATTCTCCTGCCTAGTGGCAGATATGCAAATACGGCGTTTACTTATAATTTCTAACACATTACAGTACGAACTCTCGAACGCCTATACGGATTCTCCTACACAGTGGCAGATATGTAAATACGGCGTTTGCTTACCATTTCTCGCGCATTGGGGTTTGAACACTCGAACACCTATACGGATTCTCCTGCACAGTGGCAAATATGTAAATACGGCGTTTACTTACCATTTCTCACGCATTAGGGTTCGAACACTCGAACACTTATACGGATTCTCCTGCATAGTGGCAGATATGAAAATACGGCGTTTACTTACCCTTTCTCATGCATTAGGGTTCGAACACTGGAACACCTATATGGATTCTCCTGCACAGTGGAAGATATGTAAATACGGTGTTTACTTATAATTTCTAACGGATTACGGTTCGAACACTCGAACACCTATACGGATTCTCCTACACAGTGGCAGAAATGTAAATACGGCGTTTACTAACCATTTCTTATGCATTACGGTTCGAACACTCGAACACCCATACGGATTCTCCTACACAGTGGCAGATATGTAAATACGGCGTTTACTTACCATTTTTGACGCATTACGGTTCGAACACTCGAACAGCTATACGGATTCTCCTGCACGGTGCCAGATATGTAAATACGGCATTTACTTGCCATTTCTCATGCATTACTGTTCGAACACACGAACACCTATACGGATTCTCCTGCACAGTGACAGATATGTAAATACGGCGTTGATTTACCATTTCTCATGCATTGCGGTTCGAACACTGGAACACCTATACGGATTCTCCAGCACAGTGGCAGATATGTAAATACGGCGTTTACTTACCATTTTATATGCAATAGGCTTCGAACACTCGAACACCTATACGGATTCTCCTGCACCGTGGCAGATATGTAAATACGGCGTTTACTTACCATTTGTCATGCATTAGGGTTCGAACACCTATACGCATTCTCCTGCACAGTGGCAGATATGTAAATACGGCGTTTACTTACCATATCTCATGCATTAGGGTTCGAAAACTCGAACACCTATACGGTTTCTGCTGCACAGTGCAGATATGTAAAGACGGTGTTTACTTACCATTTCTCATGCATTTGGGTTCGAACACTCAAACACCTATGCGGATTCTCCGGAATAGTGGCAGATACGTACATACGGCGTTTACTTACCATATCTCATGCATCAGGGTTCAGACACTCGAACACCTATGCGGATTCTCCAGCGCAGTGGCAGATATGTAAATACGGTGTTTACTTACCATTTCTCATGCACTAGGGTTTGAACATTCGAACGCCTATACGGATTCTCCTGCACAGTGGCGGATAAGTAAATACGGTGTTACTTACCATTTCTCATACATTACGGTTCGAACAATCGAACACCTATACGGCTTTTCCTGCACAGTGGCAGATATGTAAATACGGCGTTTACTTACCATTTCTCATGCATTGGGGTTCGAACACTCGAACACCTATGCGGATTCTCCTGCACAGTGGCAGATATGTAAATACGCCGTTTGCTTACCATTTCAAATGCATTCGGGTTCGAACACTCGAACACCTATACAGATTCTCCTGCACAGTGGCAGATATGTAAATACGGCGTTTACTTACCATTTCCCACGCATTACGGTTTGAACACTCGAACACCTATACGGATTCTCCTGCACAGTGGCAGATATGTGAATATGGTGTTTACTCACCATTTGTCACGCATTACGATTCGAACACTCGAACACCTATACGGATTCTCCGGCACAGTGGCAGATATGTAAATTCGGCGTTTACTTACCATTTCTCATGCATTAGGCTTCGAACACTGGAACACCTATACGGATTCTCCTGCACAGTGGAAGATATGTAAATACGACGTTTACTTATAATTTCTAACACATTACGGTACGAACTGTCGAACGCCTATACGGATTCTCCTACAGAGTGGCAGATATGTAAATACGGCGTTTACTTACCATTTCTCACGCATTAGGGTTCGAACACTCGAACACCTATACGGATTCTCCTGCACAGTGGCAGATATGTAAATACGGCGTTTACATACCATTTGTCATGCATTAGGGTTCGAACATTCGAACACCTAGGGCTGATCGCGGGTCGGTTTTGGCCGGGTGCGGGTCAAAACCGACCCGACCCGCACACATGCGGGTTGAAGAAAACAGACCCGCAACCGCCCGCGATGCGGTTCGCGGTTTGTGCGGGTGGGTCAGTCGGTTGTGCGGGCGGGTGCGGTTCGGTTTGCGGTTTGGGCTTTTTTTAAATTGGGCTTAGTTATGATATTAATTTGAACAAATTTGACATGTTGTTGGGCCACTTTTTAAGCATTTTTTTATTATTTGTGAAAAAGTTATAAATTAAATTTAATGTGATGATATTATGATAACATAAATGCCCATATAATGATATAATAAATTTTACATTCTTCCAAAATACAAAAATAATTGATAAAACTAATTACAAACTAAAATATTAAAATTCACACTAAAATCAATCTCCATCCATCCATAATCCAAAGCTTACCTAAATTTTACATTCATCTAAAATGCAAAAATAATAATAAACAAGCTTACCTAAAATTTAGTACTCCAATTAATTTTACATTCATCCAAAATAAAAACAAGCTTACCAAAAATAATAAAATCAATCATCCATCCATCCATCCATCCAAAATCTAAAGCAAGCTTACCTAAAATTTAGTACTCCAATTAATTTTACATTCATCCAAAATAAAAATAATAATAATAAACATTAGTAACAAACTAAAATAACATTGTCCACAAACTTCATCCAAAATAATTTCAAAAGGTGGTATCCATCCAAATTCCAAGGCTTCACTAAACTCTTTACGTCCAATGCCCAATGTCCAATCTCATCCAACAATCTGCCAAAAAAAATTCCAATGAGCCAAATTAATAAATATAAATAAATAGATATAAATAAATAAACATTAATCTGATCTCAACTAATTAGAAAAATCTCACACATGAGCCAAATGAACATTAAAGTTCAATTATAGCATCTACATTAGACTTTGGGGTTGAAGAGGAACATGGCTCCAAAGTACCTAAAAGCATAAGTCAACAAGAGATTAAAGTTCAAATGTTCAGTTTGATTAAGAATTTTCTATGAAAAAAAAAAAGGAGAAAAGATTTTGCTGCTACATCTATTTGATTTACTCTTAGACTCAGTTTGGATAATAGAATTCTTGAGGGAAAATAAGAATGAAATTCTTAATATCTATGATTCCAACATTTGAAATGAATTAGAATAGAAAAGTAATTCGTGAATACCTAAGCAGAAATCTGATTTTACCTCAACAAAATTATATATATATATATATATATATTTACAAAGAACAACAAAGAGATATATTAAGCAGAGACATCAATCGAATGAAAAAGAATCAGATCAACATCAAGCAGATATTAAGATCAAGCAGACATAAAAATAATCAATGAGAATGAACATTAAGCAGATATTAAGATCAACAAAGAGATATATTAAGATCAACAAAGAAACTATATATATTCACAAAGAGATATGTTAAGATCAACATCAAACAGATCAGATCAACATCAAGCAGAGACATCAATCGAATGAAAAAGAGATCAGATCAGATCAGATCAGATCAGCTTGCCAAATCAAACATAGAGCCATCAATCGAATGAAAAAGAGGCCGATCAAAAAAAAAAATCGAATGAAAAAGAGAGAGAGAGAGAGAGAGAACCGTATGTGTTGCTGCCCCAGTGCCGATCGCCGGTTTGCTGCTGCCGATCGCCGGTCTGCTGCTGCCGATCGCCGGTCTGGCCTCGCCGCCGCTGCTGCTGCTGTGCTAGGGTTAGGGCTGCTGCTAGAAGGAAGGAAGGGAAAAGGGGGAGAGGAGAGAAAGAGACGGCTGGGTGGGGGGCAACAAATGAAATGAGTCTGCTGCTGCCCTAATTCACCACTAAACGTAATAAGTATAAAATAAAAAAATAAAAAAAAATACAATCTCACGCGGGTTGCGGGTTGCGGTTCGGGTAGGGTCAAAACCGCAACCCGACCCGAACCCGATTCTTGACAAATTTTTGGACCCGCACCCGCCCACATACCTACATCGAAACTGCCCAAAAGGGTGCGGGTAGGGTAGGGTCGGGCGGTTTGTGCGGGTGGGTGGGTTCTATGCCCAGCCCTACGAACACCTATGCGGTTTGTCCTGCACAGTGGCAGATATGTAAATACGGTGTTTACTTACCATTTCTCATGCATTAGGGTTCGAACACTCTAACACCTATCCGGATTCTCCTGCACAGTGGCAGATATGTAAATACGGTGTTTACTTACCATTTCTCATACATTAGGGTTCGAACAATCGAACACCTATACGGATTCTCCTGCACAGTGGTAGATATGTAAATACGGCGTTTAATTACCATTTCTCATGCATTGGGGTTCGAACACTCGAACACCCATACGGATTCTCCTGCACAGTGATAGATATGCAAATACGGCGTTTACTTACCATTTGAAGGCATTAGGGTTCGAACACTCGAACACCTATACGGATTCTCCTACATAGTGCTAGATATGTAAATACGGCGTTTACTTACCATTTCCCACACATTAGGCTTCGAACACTCGAACACATATACGAATTTTCCGGCACAGTGAGAGATATGGAAATACGGCGTTTACTGACCATTTCTCACGCATTACGGTTCGAACAGTCGACCACCTATACGGATTCTCCTGCACAGTGGCAGACATGTAAATACGGCGTTTACTTACCATTTTTGAGGCATTACGGTTCGAACAGTCGAACACCTATACGAATTCTTCTGCACAGTGGTAGATCTATAAATACGGCGTTTTCTTACCATTTCTCATGCATTATGGTTTGAACACTCGAACACCTATACGGATTCTCCTGCACAGTGGCAGATATGTAAATACGGCGTTTACTTACAATTTCTCACGCATTACGGTTCGAACACTCAAACACCTATACGGATTCTCCCGCACAGTGGCAGATACGTAAATACGGCGTTTACTTACCATTTCTCATGCATTAGGGTTCGAACACTGGAACACTTATACGGATTCTCCTGCACAGTGGAAGATATGTAAATACGGCGTTTACGTATAATTTCTAACGGATTACGGTTCGAACACTCGAACACCTATACGGATTCCCCTACACAGTGGCAGATATGTAAAGACGGCGTTTACTAACCATTTCTCATGCATTACGGTTCGAACACTCGAACACCTATGCGGATTCTCCTGCACAGTGGCAGATATGTAAATACGGCGTTTACTTACCATTTCTGATGCATTACGGTTCGAACACACGAACACCTATACGGATTCTCCTGCAGAGTGACAGATATGTAAGTACGGCGTTTACATACCATTTCTCATGCATTACGGTTCGAACACTCGAACACCTATACGGATTCTCCAGCACCGTGGCAGATATGTAAATACGGCGTTTACTTACCATTTCATATGCATTAGGGTTCGAACACTCGAACACCTATACGGATTCTCCTGCCCAGTGGCAGATATGTAAATACGGCGTTTACTTACCATTTCTTATGCATTAGGGTTCGAACACCTATACAGATTCTCTTGCACAATGGCAGATATGTAAATACGACGCTTACTTACCATATCTCATGCATTAGGGGTCGAAAACTCGAACACCTATACGGTTTCTGCTGCACAGTGGCAGATACGTAAATACGGTGTTTACTTACCATTTCTCATGCATTAGGGTTCGAACACTCAAACACCTATGCGGATTCTCCGGAATAGTGGCAGATATGTACATACGGCGTTTACTTACCATTTCTCATGCTTTAGGATTCAAACACTCGAACACCTATGCGGATTCTCCTACACAGTGGCAGATACGTAAATACGGTGTTTACTTACCATTTCTCATGCATTAGGGTTCGAACACTCGAACACCTATACGGATTCTCCTGCACAGTGGCGGATAAGTAAATACGGTGTTACTTTCCATTTCTCATACATTACGGTTCGAACAATCGAACACCTATACGGCTTCTCTTGCACAGTGGCAGATATGTAAATACGGCGTTTACTTACCATTTCTCATGCATTGGGGTTCGAACACTCGAACACCTATGCGGATTCTCCTGCACAGTGGCAGATATGTAAATACGGCATTTACTTACCATTTCAAATGCATTCATGTTCGAACACTCGAACACCTATACGGCTTCTCCTGCACAGTTGCATATATGTAAATACGGCGTTTACTTATCATTTCTCATGCATTAGGGTTCGAACACTCGAATAGCTATACGGATTGTCCTGCACAGTGGCAGATATGTAAATACGGCGTTTACTTACAATTTCTCAGGCATTACGGTTCGAACACTCGAACACCTATACGGATTCTCCGGCACAGTGGCAGATATATAAATACGGCGTTTACTTACCATTTCTCATGCATTAGGGTTCGAACACTGGAACACCTATACGGATTCTCCTGCACAGTGGAAGATATGTAAATACGACGTTTACTTATAATTTCTAACACATTACGGTTCGAACACTCGAACGCCTATACGGATTCTCTTACACAGTGGCAGATATGTAAATGCGGCGTATACTTGCACTTTCTCATGCATTAGGGTTCGAACACTCCAACACTTATACGGATTCCCCTGCACGACGTCAGATATGTGAATATGGCGTTTACTTACCATTTCTCATGCATTACGGTTCAAACACTCGAACAACTATGCGGATTCTCCTGCACGGTGGTAGATATGTAAATACGTTGTTTACTTACCATTTCTCATGCATTAGGGTTCGAACACTCGAACACCTATCCGGATTCTCCTGCACAGTGGCAGATATGTAAATACGGTGTTTACTTACCATTTCTCATACATTAGGGTTCGAACAATCGAACACCTATACGGATTCTCCTGCACAGTGGCAGATATGTAAATACGGCGTTTACTTACCATTTCTCACGCTTTAGGGTTCGAACACTCGAACACCTATACGGATTCTCCTGCACAGTGGCAGATACGTAAATACGGCGTTTACTTACCATGTTCCACGCATTAGGGTTAGAACACTTGAACACTTATACGGATTCTCCTGCACAGTGGCAGATACGTAAATACGGCGTTTACTTACCATTTCTCACGCATTACGGTTCGAACACTCGAACACGTATACGGATTCTCCTCCACAGTGGCAGATATGTAAATACGGCGTTTACTTACCATTTCCCACGCATTAGGGTTCGAACTCTCGAACACCTATACGGATCTCCTGCACAGTGGCAGATATGTAAATACGGCGTTTACATACCATTTTTGACGCATTATGGTTCGAACACTCGAACACCTATACGGATTCTTCTGCACAGTGGCAGATCTGTAAATACGGCGTTTTCTTACCATTTCTCAGGGATTAGGGTTCGAACACTCGAACACCTATACGGATTCTCCTGCCCAGTGGCAGATATGTAAATACGGCGTTTACTTACCATTTCTCATGCATTAGGGTTCGAACACTCGAACACCTATACGGATTCTCCTACAGAGTGGCAGATATGTAAATATGGCGTTTACTAACCATTTCTCATGCATTACGGTTCAAACACTCGAACACCGATACGCATTCTACTGCACAGTGGCAGATATGTAAAAACGACGTTTACCTACCATTTCTCATGGATTACGGTTCAAACACTCGAACACCGATACGGATTCTCCTGCCCAGTGGCAGATATGTCAATACGGCGTTTACTTGCCATTTCTCATGCATTGGGGTTCGAACACTCGAACACCGATACGGATTCTCCTACACAGTGGCAGATATGTAAATACGGCGTTTACTAACGATTTCTCATGCAGTAGGGCTCGATCACTCGAACACCAATACGGATTCTCCTGCACAGTGGCAGATATGTGAATACGGCGTTTACTTACCATTTTTGACGCATTACGGTTCGAACACACGAACACTTCTACGGATTCTTCGTCACAGTGGCAGATCTGTAAGTACGGCGTTTTCTTACCAATTCTCATGGATTACGGTTCGAACACTCGAACACCTATACGGATTCTCCTGCACGGTGACAGATATGCAAATACGGCGTTAACTTACAATTTCTCACGCATTACGGTTCGAACACTCGAATACCTATACGTATTCTCCTGCACAGTGGCAGATATGTAAATACGGCTTTTACTTACCATTTCTCATGCATTAGTGTTCGAACACTGGAACACCTATACGGATTCTCCTGCACAGTAGCAGATATGTAAATACGACGTTTATTTAAAAATTCTAACGCATTACGGTTCGAACACTCGAACACCTATACGGATTATCCAACACAGTGGCAGATATGTAAATACGGCGTTTACTAACCATTTCTCATGCATTACGGTTCGAACACTCAAACACCTATACGGATTCTCCTGCACAGTGGCAGATCTGTAAATACGGCGTTTTCTTACCATTTCTCAGGCATTAGGGTTCGAACACTCGAACACCAATACGGATTCTCCTGCATAGTGGCAGATATGTAAATACGCCGTTTACTTACCATTTCCCACGCATTAGGGTTCGAACACTCGAACACCTATACGGATTCTCCTGCACAGTGGCAGATATGTAAATACGGCGTTTACATACCATTTCTCATGCATTAGTGTTCGAACACTAGAACACCTATACGGATTCTCCTGCACAGTAGAAGATATGTAAATACGACGTTTATTTGTAAATTCTAACGCATTACGGTTCGAACACTCGAACACCTATACGAATTCTCCTACACAGTGGCAGATATGTAAATACGGCGTTTACTAACCATTTCTTATGCATTACGGTTCGAACACTCAAACACCTATTAGGATTCTCTTGCACAGTGGCAGATATGTAAATACGGCGTTTACTTACCATTTCTCATGCAGTAGGGCTCGAACACTCGAACACCTATACGGATTCCCCTACACAGTGGAAGATATATAAATACGGCGTTTACTTACCGTTTCAAATGCATTCGGGTTCGAACATTCGAACACCTATACGGATCCTCCTGCACAGTGGCGGATAAGTAAATACGGTGTTACTTACAATTTCTCATACATTACGGTTCGAACAATCGAACACCTATACAGCTTCTCCTGCACGGTGGCAGATTTGTAAATACGGCGTTTACTTACCATTTCAAATGCATTCGGGTTCGAAGAGTCGAACACCTATACGGATTCTCCTGCCCAGTTGCATATATATAAATACGGCGTTTACTAATCATTCCTCATGCATTAGGGTTCGAACACTAGAACACCTGCAGAGATTCTCCTGCACAGTGGCAGATATGTAAATACGGCGTTTACTTACAATTTCTCACGCATTACGGTTCGAACACTCGAACACCTATACGGATTCTCCGGCACAGTGACAGATATGTAAATACGGCGTTTACTTACCATTTCTCATGCATTAGGGTTCGAACACTGGAACACCTATACGGACTCTCCTGCACAGTGGAAGATATGTAAATACGGCGTTTACTTATAATTGTAACACATTACGGTTCAAATATTCGAACGCCTATACGGATTCTCCTACACAGTGGCAGATATGTAAATACGGCGTATACTTACACTTTCTCATGCATTACGGTTCGAACACTCGAACACTTGTACGGATTCTCCTGCACGGTGGCAGATATGTAAATACGGCGTTACTTACCATTTCTCATGCATTACGGTTCGAACACTCGAACAACTATGCGGATTCTCCTACACAGTGGCAGATATGTAAATACGTTGTTTGATTACCATTTCTCATGCATTAGGGTTCGAACACTCGAACACCTATCCGGATTCTCTTGCATAGTGGCACATATGTAAATACGTTGTTTACTTACCATTTCTCATACATTACGGTTCGATCAATCGAACACCTATACGGATTCTCCAGCACAGTGGCAGATATGTAAATACGGCGTTTACTTACCATTTCTCATGCATTAGGTTTCGAACACTAGAACACCGATACGGATTCTCCTGCACAGTGGCAGATATGCAAATACGGCGTTTACTTACCATTCAAATGCATTAGGGTTCGAACACTCGAACACCAATACGGATTCTCCTGCACAGTTGCATAGATGTAAATACGGCGTTTACTTACTATTTCTCATGCATTAGGGTTCGAACACTCGAACACCTATATGGATTCTCCTGCCCAGTGGCAGATATGTAAATACGGCGTTTTCTTACCATTTCTCAGGCATTAGGGTTCTCACACTCGAACACCTATACGGATTCTCCTGCACAGTGGCAGGTATGTAAATACGGCATTTACTTACCATTTCTCACGCATTAGGGTTCGAACACTCGAACACCTATACGGATTCTCCTGCACAGTGCAGATATGTAAATACGGCGTTTTCTTACCATTTCTCATGCATTAGGGTTCTCACACTCGAACACCTATACGGATTGTCCTGCACAGTGGCAGATATGTAAATACGGCGTTTACTTACCATTTCTCACGCGTTAGGGTTCGAGCACTCGAACACCTATACGGATTCTCCTGCATAGTGGCAGGTATGTAAATACGGCGTTTAGTTACCATTTCCCACGCATTAGGGTTCGAACACTCGAACACCTATACGGATTCTCCTGCACAGTGGCAGATATGTAAATACGGCGTTTACTCACCATTTGTCACGCATTACGGTTCGAACACTCGAACACCGATACGGATTCTCCGGCACAATGGCAGATATGTAAATACGGCGTTTACTTACCATTTCTCATGCATTTGGGTTCGAACACTAGAACACCTGTACGGATTCTCCTGCACAGTGGAAGATATGTGAATACGGCGTTTACATATAATTTCTAACACATTACGGTACGAACTCTCGAACGCCTATACGGATTCTCCTACACAGTGGCAGATATGTAAATACGTCGTTTACTTGCCATTTCTCATGCGTTAGGGTTCGAACACTCGAACACCTATACGGATTGTCCTGCATAGTGGCAGATATGTAAATACGGCGTTTACTTACCATTTCTCACGCATTAGGGTTCGAACACTCGAACACCTATACGGATTCTCCTACACAGTGGCAGATATGTAAATACGGCGTTTACTTACCCTTTCTCATGCATTAGGGTTCGAACACTGGAACACCTATACGGATTCTCCTGCACAGTGGAAGATATGTAAATACGGTGTTTACTTATGATTTCAAACGGATTACGGTTCGAACACTCGAACACCTATACGGATTCTCCTACACAGTGGCAGAAATGTAAATACGGCGTTTACTAACCATTTCTCATGCATTACGGTTCGAACACTCGAACACCTACACGGATTCTCCTGCACAGTGGCAGATATGTAAATACGGCGTTTACTTACCATTTTTGACGCATTACGGTTCGAACACTCGAACACCTATTCGGATTCTCCTGCACGGTGCCAGATATGTAAATACGGCATTTACTTACCATTTGTCATGCATTACAGTTCGAACACATGAACACCTATACGGATTCTCCTGCACAGTGACAGATATGTAAATGCGGCGTTTACTTACCATTTCTCATGCATTAGGGTTCGAACACTCGAACACTTATACGAATTCTCCTGCATAGTGGCAGATATGTAAATACGCCGTTTACTTACCATTTCCCACGCATTAGTGTTCGAACACTCGAACACCTTTACGGATTCTCCTGCACCGTGGCAGATATGTAAATATGGCGTTTACTTACCATTTCTCATGCATTAGGGTTCGAACACCTATACAGATTCTCCTGCACAGTGGCAGATATGTAAATACGACGCTTACTTACCATATCTCATGCATTAGGGTTCGAAAACTCGAACACCTATACGGTTTCTGCTGCACAGTGCAGATATGTAAAGACGGTGTTTACTTACCATTTCTCATGCATTAGGGTTCGAACACTCAAACACGTATGCGGATTCTCCGGAACAGTGGCAGATACGTACATACGGTGTTTACTTACCATTTCTCATGCTTTAGGGTTCAGACAGTCGAACACCTATGCGGATTCTCCTGCGCAGTGGCAGATATGTAAATACGGTGTTTACTTACAATTTCTCATGCACTAGGGTTCGAACACTCGAACACCTATACGGATTCTCCTGCACAGTGGCGGATAAGTAAATACGGTGTTACTTACCATTTCTCATACATTACGGTTCGAACAATCGAACACCTATACGGCTTTTCCTGCACAGTGGCATATATGTAAATACGGCGTTTATTTACCATTTCAAATGCATTCGGGTTCGAACACTCGAACACCTATACGGATTCACCTGCACAGTTGCATATATGTAAATACGGCGTTTACTTATCATTTGTCATGCATTAGGGTTCGAACACTCGAACACCTTTGCGGATTCTCCTGCACAGTGGCAGATATGTAAATACGGCGTTTACTTACAATTTCTCACGCATTAGGGTTCGAACACTCGAACACCTATACGGATTCTCCGGCACAGTGGCAGATATGTAATTACGGCGTTTACTTACCATTTCTCATGCATTAGGGTTCGAACACTGGAACACCTATACGGATTCTCCTGCACACTGGAAGATATGTAAATACGGCGTTTACTTATAATTTCTAACACATTACGGTTCGGACACTCGAACGCCTATACGGATTCTCCAACACAGTGGCAGATATGTAAATATGGCGTATACTTACACTTTCTCATGCATTAGGGTTAGAACACTCGAACACTTATACGGATTCTCCTGCACGGTGGCAAATATGTAGTTATGGCGTTTACTTACCATTTCTCATGCATTACGGTTCGAACACTCGAACAACTATGCGGATTCACCTGCACAGTGGTAGGTATGTAAATATGTTGTTTACTTACCATTTCTCATGCATTAGGGTTCGAACAATCGAACACCTATACGGATTCTCCTGCACAGTGGCAGATATGTAAATACGGCGTTTACTTACCATTTCTCATGCATTAGGGTTCTCACTCTCGAACACCTATACGGATTCTCCTGCACAGTGGCAGATATGTAAATACGACATTTACTTACCATTTCTCATGCATTAGGGTTCGAACACTCGAACACCTATACGGATTCTCCTGCACAGTGGCAGATAAGTAAATACGGTGTTACTTACCATTTCTCATACATTACGGTTCGAACAATCGAACACCTATACGGCTTCTCCTGCACAGTGGCAGATATGTAAATAGGGCGTTTACTTACCATTTCTCATGCATTGGGGCTCGAACACTCGAACACCTATGCGGATTCTCTTGCACCGTGGCAGATATGTAAATACGGCGTTTACTTACCATTTCAAATGCATTCGGGTTCGAACACTCGAACACCTATACGGATTCTCCTGCACCGTTGCATATATGTAAATACGGCGTTTACTTATCATTTCTCATGCATTAGGGTTCGAACACTCGAACACCTATACGGATTCTCCTGCACAGTGCCAGATATGTAAATACGTCGTTTACTTACAATTTCTCACGCATAACGGTTCGAACACTCGAACACCTATACGGATTCACCTGCACGGTGACAGATATGCCAATACGGCGTTTACTTACAATTTCTCACGCATTACGGTTCGAACACTCGAACACCTATACGAATTCTCCTGCACAGTGGTAGATATGTAAATACGGCTTTTACTTACCATTTCTCATGCATTAGTGTTCGAACACTGGAACACCTATACGGATTCTCCTGCACAGTAGAAGATATGTAAATACGACGTTTATTTATAAATTCTAACGCATTACGGTTCGAACACTCGAACACCTATACGGATTCTCCTACACAGTGGCAGATATGTAAATACGGCGTTTGCTAACCATTTCTCATGCATTACGGTTCGAACACTCAAACACCTACACGGATTCTCCTGCACAGTGGCAGATATGTAAATACGACATTTACTTACCATTTCTCATGCAGTAGGGCTCGAACACTCGAACACCTATACGGATTCTCTTACACAGTGGAAGATGTATAAATACGGCGTTTACTTACCCTTTCAAATGCATTCGGGTTCGAACACTCGAACACCTACACGGATTCTCCTGCACAGTTGCATATATGTAAATACGGCGTTTACTTATCATTTCTCATGCATTGGGGTTCGAACACTCGAACATATACAGATTCTCCTGCACAGTGGCAGATATGTAAATACGGCGTTCACTTACAATTTCTCACGCATTACAGTTCGAACACTCGAACACTATACAGATTCTCCGGCACAGTGGCAGATATGTAAATACGGCGTTTACTTACCATTTCTCATGCATTAGGGTTCGAACACTGGAACACTTATACGGATTCTCCTGCACAGTGGAAGATATGTAAATACGGCGTTTACTTATAATTTCTAACACATTACGGTTCGAACACTCGAACGCCTATACAGATTCTCCTACACGGTGGCAGATATGTAAATACGGCGTTATACTTACACTTTCTCATGCATTAGGGTTCGAACACTCGAACACTTATACGGATTCTCCTACACGGTGGCAGATATGTAAATACGTGGTTTACTTACCATTTCTCATGCATTACGGTTCGAACACTCGAACAACTATGCGGATGCTCCTGCGTAGTGGCAGATATGTAAATACGTGTTTACTTACATTTCTCATGCATTAGGGTTCGAGCACTCGAACACCTATCCGGATTCTCCTGCATAGTGTAGATATGTAAATACGGTGTTTACTTACCATTTCTCATACATTAGGGTTCGAACAATCGAACACCTATACGGATTCTCCTACACAGTGGCAGATATGTAAATACGACGTTACTTACCATTTCTCATGCATTAGGTTCCGAACACTCGAACACCTATACGGATTCTCCTGCACAGCGGCAGATATGCAAATACGGCGTTCACTTACCATTACAAATGCATTAAGGGTCTCAGAACACTCAAACACCTATACGGATCTCCTGCACAGTTGCATATATGTAAATACGGCGTTTTCTTACCATTTCTCATGCATTACGGTTCTCACACTCGAACGCCTATACGGATTCTCCTGCACAGTGTCAGATATGTAAATACGGCGTTTACTTGCCATTTCTCACGCATTACGGATCGAACACTCGAACACCTATACGGATTCTCCTCCACAGTGGCAGATATGTAAATACGGCGTTACTTACCATTTCCCATGCATTAGGGTTCGAACACTCGAACACCTGTACGGATCTCCTGCACAGTGGCTGATATGTAAATACGGCGTTTGCATACCATTTTTGACGCATTATGGTTCGAACACTCGAACACCTATACGGATTCTTCTGCACAGTGGCAGATCTGTAAATACGGCGTTTTCTTACCATTTCTCAGGGATTAGGATTCGAACACTCGAACACCTATACGGATTCTCCTGCCCAGTGGCAGATATGTAAATACGGCGTTTACTTACCATTTCTCATGCATTAGGGTTCGAACAGTCGAACACCTATACGGATTCTCCTACAGAGTGGCAGATATGTAAATATGGCGTTTACTGACCATTTCTAATGCATTACGGTTCAAACACTCGAACACCTATACGCATTCTCCTGCACAGTGGTAGATATGTAAATACGTCGTTTACCTTCCATTTCTCATGCATTACGGTTCAAACACTCGAACACCTATACGGATTCTCCTACACAGTGGTAGATATGTAAATACAGCGTTTACTAACCATTTCTCAGGCATTAGGGTTCGTAACACTCGAACACCTATACGGATTCTCCTGCACACTGGCAGATATGTAAATACGGCGTTTACTTACCATTTCTCACGCATTTGGGTTCGAACACTCGAACACCAATACGGATTCTCCTGCACAGTGGCAGATATGTAAATACGCCGTTTACTTACCATTTCTCATGCATTAGTGTTCGAACACTAGAACACCTACACGGATTCTCCTGCACAGTAGAAGATATGTAAATACGACGTTTATTTATAAATTCTAACGCATACGGTTCGAACACTCGAACACCTATACGGTTTCTCCTACACTGTGGCAGATATGTAAATACGGCGTTTACTAACCATTTCTCATGCATTACGGTTCGAACACTCAAACACCTATACGGATTCTCCTGCACAGTGGCAGATATGTAAATACGGCGTTTACTTACCATTTCTCACGCATTAGGGTTCGAACACTCGAACACCAATACGGATTGTCCTGCACAGTGACAGATATGTAAATACAGCGTTTACTTACCATTTCTCATGCATTAGTGTTCGAACACTGGAACACCCACACGGATTCTCCTGCACAGTAGAAGATATGTAAATACGACGTTTATTTATAAATTCTAACGCATTACGGTTCGAACACTCGAACACCTATACGGATTCTCCTACACAGTGGCAGATATGTAAATACGGCGTTTACTAACCATTTCTCATGCATTACGGTTCGAAACACTCAAACACCCTATACGGATTCTCCTGCACAGTGGCAGATATGTAAATACGGCGTTTACTTACCATTTCTCATGCAGTAGGGCTCGAACACTCGAACACCTATTCGGATTCTCCTACACAGTGGAAGATATGTAAATACGGCGTTTACTTACCGTTTCAAATGCATTCGGGTTCGAACACTCGAACACCTATACGAATTCTCCTGTACAGTGGCAAATATGTAAATACGGCGTTTACTTATCATTTATCATGCATTAGGGTTCGAACACTCGAACACCTATACGGATTCTCCTGCACAGTGGCAGATATGTAAATACGGCGTTTACGTACCTTTTTTGACGCATTAGGGTTCGAACACTCGAACACCAATACAGATTCTCCTGCACAGTGGCAGATATGTATATACGCCGTTTACTTACCATTTCCCACGCATTAGGGTTCGAACACTCGAACACCTATACGGATTCTCCTGCACAGTGGCAGATAAGTAAATACGGCGTTTACTTACCATTTCTCACGCATTACGGTTCGAACACTCGAACACCTATACGGATTCTCCTCCACAGTGGCAGATATGTAAATACGGCGTTCACTTACCATTTCCCACGCATTAGGGTTCGAACACTCGAACACCAATACGGATTCTCCTGCACAGTGGCAGATATGTAAATACGGCGTTTACTTACCATTTCTCATGCAGTAGGGCTCGAACACTCGAACACCTATACGAATTCTCCTACACAGTGGAAGATATGTAAATACGGCGTTTATTACCGTTTCAAATGCATTCGGGTTCGAACACCTCGAACACCTATACGAATTCTCCTGTACAGTGGCAAATATGTAAATACGGCGTTTTACTTATCATTTCTCATGCATTAGGGTTCGAACACTCGAACACCTATACGGATTCTCCTGCACAGTGGCAGATATGTAAATACGGCGTTTACATACCATTTTTGACGCAATTAGGGTTCGAACACTCGAACACCAATACGGATTCTCCTGCACAGTGGCAGATATGTATATACGCCGTTTACTTACCATTTCCCACGCATTAGGGTTCGAACACTCGAACACCAATACGGATTCTCCTGCACAGTGGCAGATAAGTAAATACGGCGTTTACTTACCATTTCTCACGCATTACGGTTCGAACACTTGAAGACCTATATGGATTCTCCTCCACAGTGGCAGATATGTAAATACGGCGTTCACTTACCATTTCCCACGCATTAGGGTTCGAAACACTCGAACACCAATACGGATTCTCCTGCACAGTGGCAGATATGTAAATACGGCATTTACATACCATTTTGACGGATGATGGTTCGAATACTCGAACACCTATACGGATTCTTCTCCACAGTGGCAGATCTGTAAATACGGCGTTTTCTTACCATTTCTCATGCATTAGGGTTCGAACACTCGAACACCTATACGGATTCTCCAGCACGGTGGCAGATATGTAAATACGACGTTTTACTTACCATTTCTTATGCATTATGGTTCAAACAATCGAACACATATACGGATTCTCCTGCACAGTGGCAGAAATATAAATACGGGGTTTACTTACCATTTCTCATGCATTATGGTTCGAACACTCGAAACACCTATATGAATTCTCCTGCACGGTGGCAGATATGTAAACACGGCGTTTACTTACCATGTCTCATGCATTACGGTTCAAACACTCGAACACCTATACGCATTCTCCTGCACAGTGGCAGATATGTAAATTCGGCGTTTACTTACCATTTCTCATGCATTACGGTTCAAACACTCGAACACCTATACGGATTCTCCTGCCCAGTGGCAGATATGTCAATACGGCGTTTACTTACCATTTCTCATGTATTTGGGTTCTAATACTCGAACACCTATACGGATTCTCCTACACAGTGGCAGATATGTAAATACGGTGTTTACTAACCCATTTCTCATGCATTACGGTTCGAACACTCAAACACCTATACGGATTCTCCTGCGCAGTGGCAGATATGTAAATACGGCGTTTACTTACCATTTCTCATGCAGTAGGGCTCGAACACTCGAACACCTATACAGATTCTCCTACACAGTGGCAGATATGTAAATACGGCGTTTACTAACCATTTCTCATGCATTACGGTTTGAAGACTCGAACATCTATACGGATTCTCCTGCACAGTGGCAGATATGTGAATACGGCGTTTACTTACCATTTCTGACGCATTACGGTTCGAACACACGAACACCTATACGAATTCTTCTCCACAGTGGCAGATCTGTAAGTACGGCGTTTTCTTACCAATTCTCATGCATTACGGTTTGAACACTCGAACACCTATACGGATTCTCCTGCACAGGTGACAGATATGCAAATACGACGTTTACTTACAATTTCTCACGCATTACGGTTTCGAATACTCGAACACCTGTATGGATTCTCCTGCACAGTGGCCGATATGTGAATACGGCGTTTACTTACCATTTCTCATGCATTAGTGTTCGAACACTGGAACACGTATATGGGATCTCTTGCACAGTAGAAGATATGTAAATACGACGTTTATTTATAAATTCTAACGCATTACGGTTCGAACACTCGAACACCTATACGAATTCTCCTAGACAGTGGCAGATATGTAAATACGGCATTTACTAACCATTTCTCATGCATTACGGTTCGAACAAACACCTATACGGATTCTCCTACACAGTGGCAGATATGTAAATACGGCGTTTAACTTACCAATTTCTCATGCAGTAGGGCTCGAACACTAGAACACCTATACGGATTCTCCTGCACAGTGGCGGATAAGTAAATACGGTGTTACTTACAATTTCTCATACATTACGGCTTAAACAATCGAACACCTATACGGCTTCTCCTGCACAGTGGCAGATATGTAAAATACGGCGTTTACTTACCATTTCTCATGCATTGGGGTTCGAACAGTCGAACACCTATGCGGATTCTCCTACACAGTGGCAGATATGTAAATACGGAATTTACTTACTATTTCAAATGCATTCGGGTTCGAGCGCTCGAACACCTATACGGATTCTCCTGCACAGTTGCATATATGTAAATACGGCGTTTACTTATCATTTGTCATGCATTAGGGTTCGAACACTTGAAACACCTATCCGGATTCTCCTGCACAGTGGCAGATATGTAAATACGGCGTTTACTTACCATTTCTCATGCATTAGGGTTCGAACACTGGAACACCTATACGGATTCTCCTGCACAGTGGAAGATATCTAAATACGGCGTTACTTATAATTGTAACACATTGCGGTTCAAATACTCGAACGCCTATACGGATTCTCCTACACAGTGGCAGATATGTAAATACGGCGTATATACTTACACTTTTCTCAAATGCATTAGGGTTCGAACACTCGAACACCAATACTGTCACGCCCCAAACCCGCCCCTAAAAGTTTGGGCATGACCCATTCGAAAACGGACACTAAACCTGTTATATATATATATCATACGGGGCCTGAACGGAAGCATTCAAGAATATAAAATACATAGAATAACATCCATTGAGCTTTTCTTAACATGCCAGGATCCCAACATCACACTGAGTAAATATTATACAGAAAGTTTACACACATATGCCTTGACTCAACCCCACAAATAATAAAAATATTAACGAAGGAGGAATTATATACAATCAACCATAAATAGACGTCCAAAGCATAAATCAAAACTCCTCAAAACTTTACAAAATACTTCACAAATTGCATGGCTTCAGGTGGTGCCTGGACGCATCAAAGGTGACAAGAGAGACACAAGCCTTAAAGGTTAGGACTGAACTCCCGGATGGTTACCTACAGAAATAGACAGACAAAATACAGAATGAGCGAACTCAGTGAATAATAGTACATAAACAATGTAATAATTAACCTGAATAATCAAACATATAACTGCATATATATATGATTAACTACATTCCATAATTATTTCCAAAAGACATGGGTCCAACTTCCGTAACAGAATAGCTTTAAGCTCAGTATATACAGAATTGCCATAAGCCTACAGATGCAGAACGACCATAGGTCCAGAATATCAGAAGTAACAGAAATAACAGAGATAACAGAGCGGCCATCGGCCCAGAACATAACGATAATAACAGAACGCATAAGCGTGGGTAACAGAATGCATAAAGCGTGGTAACAAAAATAACCAATGTATGGACTCAAGAGGTGGCTCGTACGGATTCCAGAGGTGGCTCCCACCAAAGTGTAGCACTTCGTTCCGTACAGCACTTTGTTCCATACCAGAACATATTAGATTGACCTAAAATATCAGAAACATAATCTTATCAGAAACAGAGTCTTGTGCATTTCCAGATTCCAAACCATTTCTCATAACCATTTCCATATTCAGATTTTGCATAAGATCATATGTGGTACACCCATTAGCCATCAGATCAGGTAGGTCCGAAGACCACAACAGGGAGGTCTGAAGACCACAACAGGTAGGTCCAAAGACCACAACAGGTAGGTCCAAAGACCACAACAGGTAGGTCCGGAGACCACAACAGGTAGGTCCGAAGACCACAACGGGTAGGTTCGGAGACCACAACAGGTAGGTCCAAAGACCACAACAGGTAGGTCCGGAGACCACAACAGGTAGGTCCGAAGACCACAAAGTTGATACCAACAGCCACGGTATTGTTACCCTCGGGCGAGGGCCATCCGGACTAAGGGTGCCACAAATACTTTTTAGAAAACTGGATATTCGCTCGTTCATTTCCAACATATCATAGCTTTTCAAGAATCAATCATTCGTATCATGGTATACTGAAAATACATAACATAAGTTTAATAGAACGTTGCTGATGACTGTTAACAAAAGGCAACATAGTTTACAGCTTGCACGCTTTCAGAAATACATAAATATTACAATTCTGTAATGTATATAGATACCATTACATCAACAGGCCGGAATAACTTATAAACTAACTTCACAGTGTTAATGGTTGTATGCAATTCGTATACAGATGTATGGGTAATTCACAGGATGGTATATTGACAATAATCCATAGCCATAACTCAAAATACAGAGTAGGTTCAGAATCATACCGACGTGTGCTAACTCTTTCGATGTTCACATCAATTCTCAATCAACAAACATGTTACCATATTAGCTCACGAAAAATAGAGTGTTGTTAACAATATTCTTAACGGTAAACAAGGTACATTTGTACATCTGTAGTACTATTACTCACAGTGTTTAGATGATAGGCCCGTCCCTGTAGCTAACCCTACACAATACAATTCAACAACATTAACACAACCCAACATAATTATCACCATCCAATATAATCCATACTATTTAACATTATTCCACTCAATGCTACCAAGTATAATTTCACATAATTCCAATTAAATTGCTAAGGCTCAATTTACATCATCCACATCATCAACAAACCTTTCCCCCCAATCTCCTTCCTCACTAAGACATGATTCACAATGCTTAAAACAAAGTTCATTCGCAAATTTAAACATAATTTCCAAGCATCACCAAATTCCAATTAAACTTGTATATACATAATTCAATACCTCAATTTCATTATTCTACATTCAATTTGGGTTAAATCTTTGGTTATCATCCTTAAGAAACTTAGGGTTTCAAGAGAATAATGAGATTTCAAGAAATAATCAAACTTATTAACCCAACACTATTTTTCCATCAATTACACATCTAGGACTCATAAACCATTATTTTAACCCATCAATTAACTCCCAATATCTTCAAACCATAAAACCCCCAATGTTCAAACCCCAAAATTCCCAAAATCTCATAATTCCTTCCAAATACATAACATAAATGAAAACTTGCACCATTATACAATGAAGACACCTCCAACCTATCTATGGATGTAAATATTAAAGAGTCTTCAACCCTTACCTCAACAATCAAGCAAAGGGGTGAGCTTGAGAAGAAACTTTCACCAATCCAAATTTTAATCGGGTAAAAACATTGATCCTCCTTAGTTCTCCATCCTACATGCCAAAACCATGGTGGATTGTTGATCAAAGTAGAGGAAATCAAGGATTTGGGGCTAGGGTTTCGGACTTAGGCAAAGAGAAAGGAAGAGGAAAGAAGAAAATATAAGAAATGATCCAAAAATCTCGTTCTTAAAGCTGCTGTCCCGTGATTCCCGCTCGAGCGGACTGTTTTCCGCTCGAGCGGACCTGCCCTCAGCACAGATTCCGAAACTTTGAACAGGTATAACTCTCCCATCCGAACTCCGTTTTAGGTCGTTCTTGTGTCCAAATTGAAGCCCCGGAAATAAGCTTTTCAATGGTTCTAACCTCACATCCAAATTCAAAGTGTGGATAAAGAAAAGGATAAAAGAGTGACGGCTGGTCGCCGACAATTTATTCTAATTAAAGCTTTTGGCCCAATCTTACTTTGCCATCATATTACCACCACAACCAATACTCCAAAATAAAATAAAAAGGTTCCAAATACACTAATAAAAATGTCCAAAACAAACCCACACCTCAGAAATACAACTCAACCTAGAGGCCCGCTCGAGCGTCAAACCTTCTGCTCAAGCGTGCAGACCAACAAAGCCGTCCGCTCGAGCGTAAACTCCCCCGCTCGAGCGGAGAATCACAACTCCCAGAATCTCAGGCCGTCTGCACAAATGCTGGAAACTCCAAAAGTCCGCTCGAGCGTCAACTCTTCCGCTCGAGCGGAGGGAAGAATTCTGGGTCGTCACAAATACGGATTCTCCTGCACAGTTGCGTAGATGTAAATACGGCGTTTACTTACCATTTCTCATGCATTAGGGTTCGAACACTCGAACACCTATACGGATTCTCCTGCCCAGTGGCAGATATGTAAATACGGCGTTTTCTTACCATTTCTCATGCATTAGGGTTCTCACACTCGAACACCTATACGGATTCTCCTGCACAGTGGCAGATATGTAAATACGGCGTTTACTTACCATTTCTCACGCATTAGGGTTCGAACACTCGAACACCTATACGGATTCTCCTGCATAGTGGCAGATATGTAAATACGGCGTTTACTTACCATTTCCCACGCATTAGGGTTCGAACACTCGAACACCTATACGGATTCTCCTGCACAGTGGCAGATATGTAAATACGGCGTTTACTCACCATTTGTCACGCATTACGGTTCGAACACTCGAACACCTATACGGATTCTCCGGCACAATGGCAGATATGTTAATACGGCGTTTACTTACCATTTCTCAAGCATTTGGGTTCGAACACTAGAACACCTAAACGGATTCTCCTGCACAGTGGAAGGTATGTAAATACGGCGTTTACTTATAATTTCTAACACATTACGGTACGAACTCTCGAACGCCTATACGGATTCTCCTACATAGTTGCAGATATGTAAATACGTCGTTTACTTACCATTTCTCATGCATTAGGGTTTGAACATTCGAACACCTATGCGGATTCTCCTGCACAGTGGCAGATATGTAAATACGGTGTTTACATACCATTTCTCATGCATTAGGGTTCGAACACTCTAACACCTGTACGGATTCTCCTGCCTAGTGGCAGATATGCAAATACGGCGTTTACTTATAATTTCTAACACATTACAGTACGAACTCTCGAACGCCTATACGGATTCTCCTACACAGTGGCAGATATGTAAATACGGCGTTTGCTTACCATTTCTCGCGCATTGGGGTTTGAACACTCGAACACCTATACGGATTCTCCTGCACAGTGGCAAATATGTAAATACGGCGTTTACTTACCATTTCTCACGCATTAGGGTTCGAACACTGGAACACTTATACGGATTCTCCTGCATAGTGGCAGATATGAAAATACGGCGTTTACTTACCCTTTCTCATGCATTAGGGTTCGAACACTGGAACACCTATATGGATTCTCCTGCACAGTGGAAGATATGTAAATACGGTGTTTACTTATAATTTCTAACGGATTACGGTTCGAACACTCGAACACCTATACGGATTCTCCTACACAGTGGCAGAAATGTAAATACGGCGTTTACTAACCATTTCTCATGCATTACGGTTCGAACACTCGAACACCCATACGGATTCTCCTGCACAGTGGCAGATATGTAAATACGGCGTTTACTTACCATTTTTGACGCATTACGGTTCGAACACTCGAACAGCTATACGGATTCTCCTGCACGGTGCCAGATATGTAAATACGGCATTTACTTGCCATTTCTCATGCATTACTGTTCGAACACACGAACACCTATACGGATTCTCCTGCACAGTGACAGATATGTAAATACGGCGTTGACTTACCATTTCTCATGCATTGCGGTTCGAACACTGGAACACCTATACGGATTCTCCAGCACAGTGGCAGATATGTAAATACGGCGTTTACTTACCATTTTATATGCAATAGGCTTCGAACACTCGAACACCTATACGGATTCTCCTGCACCGTGGCAGATATGTAAATACGGCGTTTACTTACCATTTGTCATGCATTAGGGTTCGAACACCTATACGCATTCTCCTGCACAGTGGCAGATATGTAAATACGGCGTTTACTTACCATATCTCATGCATTAGGGTTCGAAAACTCGAACACCTATACGGTTTCTGCTGCACAGTGCAGATATGTAAAGACGGTGTTTACTTACCATTTCTCATGCATTAGGGTTCGAACACTCAAACACCTATGCGGATTCTCCGGAATAGTGGCAGATACGTACATACGGCGTTTACTTACCATATCTCATGCATCAGGGTTCAGACACTCGAACACCTATGCGGATTCTCCAGCACAGTGGCAGATATGTAAATACGGTGTTTACTTACCATTTCTCATGCACTAGGGTTTGAACATTCGAACGCCTATACGGATTCTCCTGCACAGTGGCGGATAAGTAAATACGGTGTTACTTACCATTTCTCATACATTACGGTTCGAACAATCGAACACCTATACGGCTTTTCCTGCACAGTGGCAGATATGTAAATACGGCGTTTACTTACCATTTCTCATGCATTGGGGTTCGAACACTCGAACACCTATGCGGATTCTCCTGCACAGTGGCAGATATGTAAATACGCCGTTTGCTTACCATTTCAAATGCATTCGGGTTCGAACACTCGAACACCGATACAGATTCTCCTGCATAGTGGCAGATATGTAAATACGGCGTTTACTTACCATTTCCCACGCATTACGGTTTGAACACTCGAACACCTATACGGATTCTCCTGCACAGTGGCAGATATGTGAATATGGTGTTTACTCACCATTTGTCACGCATTACGATTCGAACACTCGAACACCTATACGGATTCTCCGGCACAGTGGCAGATATGTAAATTCGGCGTTTACTTACCATTTCTCATGCATTAGGCTTCGAACACTGGAACACCTATACGGATTCTCCTGCACAGTGGAAGATATGTAAATACGACGTTTACTTATAATTTCTAACACATTACGGTACGAACTGTCGAACGCCTATACGGATTCTCCTACAGAGTGGCAGATATGTAAATACGGCGTTTACTTACCATTTCTCACGCATTAGGGTTCGAACACTCGAACACCTATACGGATTCTCCTGCACAGTGGCAGATATGTAAATACGGCGTTTACTTACCATTTCTCATGCATTAGGGTTCGAACATTCGAGCACCTATGCGGATTGTCCTGCACAGTGGCAGATATGTAAATACGGTGTTTACTTACCATCTCTCATGCATTAGGGTTCGAACACTCTAACACCTATCCGGATTCTCCTGCACAGTGGCAGATATGTAAATACGGTGTTTACTTACCATTTCTCATACATTAGGGTTCGAACAATCGAACACCTATACGGATTCTCCTGCACAGTGGTAGATATGTAAATACGGCGTTTACTTACCATTTCTCATGCATTGGGGTTCGAACACTCGAACACCCATACGGATTCTCCTGCACAGTGACAGATATGCAAATACGGCGTTTACTTACCATTTGAAGGCATTAGGCTTCGAACACTCGAACACCTATACGGATTCTCCTACATAGTGCTAGATATGTAAACACGGCGTTTACTTACCATTTCCCACACATTAGGCTTCGAACACTCGAACACGTATATGAATTTTCCGGCACAGTGAGAGATATGAAAATACGGCGTTTACTGACCATTTCTCACGCATGAGGGTTCGAACACTCGACCACCTATACGGATTCTCCTGCACAGTGGCAGATATGTAAATACGGCGTTTACTTACCCTTTTTGAGGCATTACGGTTCGAACAGTCGAACACCTATACAGATTCTTCTGCACAGTGGCAGATCTATAAGTACGGCGTTTTCTTACCATTTCTCTTGCATTATGGTTCGAACACTCGAACACCTATACGAATTCTCCTGCACAGTGGCAGATATGTAAATACGACATTTACTTACAATTTCTCACGCATTAGGGTTCGAACACTCAAACACCTATACGGATTCTCCCGCACAGTCGCAGATACGTAAATATGGCGTTTACTTACCCTTTCTCATGCATTAGGGTTCGAGCACTGGAACACCTATACGGATTCTCCTGCACAGTGGAACATATGTAAATACGGCGTTTACTTATAATTTCTAACGGATTACGGTTCGAACACTCGAACACCTATACGGATTCTCCTACACAGTGGCAGATATGTAAAGACGGCGTTTACTAACCATTTCTCATACATTACGGTTCGAACACTCGAACACCTATGCGGATTCTCCTGCACAGTGGCAGATATGTAAATACGGCGTTTACTTACCATTTTTGACGCATTACGGTTCGAACACTCGAACTCCTATACGGATTCTCCGGCACGGTGGCAGATATGTAAATACGGCGTTTACTTACCATTTCTCATGCATTACAGTTCGAACACACGAAAACCTATACGGATTCTCCTGCAGAGTGACAGATATGTAAGCACGGTGTTTACATACTATTTCTCATGCATTACGGTTCGAACACTCGAACACCTATACGGATTCTCCTGCCCAGTGGCAGATATGTAAATACGGCGTTTACTTACCATTTCTTATGCATTAGGGTTCGAACACCTATACAGATTCTCCTGCACAATGGCAGATATGTAAATACGGCGCTTACTTACCATATCTCATGCATTAAGGTTCGAAAACTCGAACACAAATACAGTTTCTGCTGCACAGTGGCAGATACGTAAATACGGTGTTTACTTACCATTTCTCATGCATTAGGGTTCGAACACTCAAACACCTATGCGGATTCTCCGGAATAGTGGCAGATATGTACATACGGCGTTTACTTACCATTTCTCATGCTTTAGGGTTCAAACACTCGAACACCTATGCGGATTCTCCTGCACAGTGGCAGATATGTAAATACGGTGTTTACTTACCATTTCTCATGCATTAGGGTTCGAACACTCGAACACCTTTACGGATTCTCCTGCACAGTGGCGGATAAGTAAATACGGTGTTACTTTCCATTTCTCATACATTACGGTTCGAACAATCGAACACCTATACGGCTTCTCCTGCACAGTGGCAGATATGTAAATACGGCGTTTACTTACCAGTTCTCATGGATTGGGGTTCGAATACTCGAACACCTATGCGGATTCTCCTGCACGGTGGCAGATATGTAAATACGGCGTTTACTTACCATTTCAAATGCATTCGTGTTCGAACACTCGAACACCTATACGGCTTCTCCTGCACAGTTGCATATATGTAAATACGGCGTTTACTTATCATTTCTCATGCATTAGGGTTCGAACACTCGAACAGCTATACGGATTGTCCTGCACAGTGGCAGATATGTAAATACGGCGTTTACTTACAATTTCTCACGCATTACGGTTGGAACACTCGAACACCTATACGGATTCTCCTGCACAGTGGCAGATATGTAAATACGGCTTTTACTTACCATTTCTCATGCATTAGTGTTCGAACACTGGAACACCTATACGGATTCTCCTGCACAGTAGAAGATATGTAAATACGACGTTTATTTATAAATTCTAACGCATTACGGTTCGAACACTCGAACACCTATACGGATTCTCCTACACAGTGGCACATATGTAAATACGGCGTTTACTAACCATTTCTCATGCATTACGGTTCGAACACTCAAACACCTAGACGGATTCTCCTGCACAGTGGCATATATGTAAATACGGCGTTTACTTACCATTTCTCTTGCAGTACAGCTCGAACACTCGAACACCAATACGGATTCTCCCACACAGTGGAAGATATATAAATACGGCGTTTACTTACCCTTTCAAATGCATTCGGGATCGAACACTCGAACACCTATACGGATTCTCCCACACAGTGGAAGATATATAAATACGGCGTTTACTTACCCTTTCAAATGCATTCGGGTTCGAACACTCGAACACCTATACGGATTCTCCTGCACAGTTGCATATATGTAAATACGGCGTTTACTTATCATTTCTCATGCATTAGGGTTCGAACACTCGATCACCTATACGGATTCTCCTGCACAGTGGCAGATATGTAAATACGGCGTTCACTTACAATTTCTTACGCATTACGGTTCGAACACTCGAACACCTATACGGATTCTCCGGCACAGTGGCAGATATGTAAATACGGCGTTTACTGACCATTTCTCATGCATTAGGGTTCGAACACTGGAACACCTATACGGATTCTCCTGCACAGTGGAAGATATGTAAATACGGCGTTTACTTATAATTTCTAACACATTACGGTTCGAACACTCGAACGCCTATACGGATTGTCCTACATAGTGGCAGATATGTAAATACGTCGTATACTTACACTTTCTCATGCATTAGGGTTCGAACACTCGAACACTTATACGGATTCGCCTACACGATGGCAGATATGTAAATACGGCGTTTACTTGCCATTTCTCATGCATTACGGTTCGAACACTCGAACACCTATCCGGATTCTCCTGCACAGTGGCAGATATGTAAATACGGTGTTTACTTACCATTTCTCATACATTAGGGTTCGAACAATCGAACACCTATACGGATTCTCCTGCACAGTGGCAGATATGTAAATACGGCGTTTACTTACCATTTGTCACGCTTTAGGGTTCGAACACTCGAACACCTATACGGATTCTCCTGCACAGTGGCAGATATGTAAATACGGCGTTTACTTACCATTTCCCACGCATTACGGTTCGAACAGTCGAACACCTATACGGATTCTCCTACAGAGTGGCAGATATGTAAATATGGCGTTTACAAACCATTTCTAATGCATTACGGTTCAAACACTCGAACATCTATACGCATTCTCCTGCACAGTGGCAGATATGTAAATACGGCGTTTACCTACCATTTCTCATGCATTACGGTTCAAACACTCGAACACCTATACGGATTCTCCAGCCCAGTGGCAGATATGTAAATACGGCGTTTACTTACCATTTCTCATGCATTAGGGTTCGAACACTCGAACACCTATACGGATTCTCCTACACAGTGGCAGATATGTAAATACGGCGTTTACTAACCATTTCTCATGCATTACGGTTCGAACACTCAAACACCTATACGGATTCTCCTACACAGTGGCAGATATGTAAATACGGCGTTTACTTACCATTTCTCATGCAGTAGGGCTCGAACACTCGAACACTCGAATACCTATACGGATTCTCCTACACAGTGGCAGATATGTAAATACGGCGTTTACTAACCATTTCTCATGCATTACGGTTCGAACACTCGAACACCTATACGGATTCTCCTGCACAGTGGCAGATATGTGAATACGGTGTTTACTTACCATTTTTGACGCATTACGGTTCGAACACACGAACACTTATACGGATTCTTCTGCACAGTGGCCGATCTGTAAGTACGGCGTTTTCTTACCAATTCTCATGCATTACGGTTCGAACACTCGAACACCTATACGGATTCACCTGCACGGTGACAGATATGTAAATACGGCGTTTACTTAAAATTTCTCACGCATTACGGTTCGAACACTCGAACACTTATACGGATTCTCCTGCACAGTGGCAGATATGTAAATACGGCTTTTACTTACCATTTCTCATGCATTAGTGTTCGAACACTGGAACACCTATACGGATTCTCCTGCACAGTAGAAGATATGTAAATACGGCGTTTACTTACCATTTCTCATGCAGTAGGGGTCGAACACTCGAACACCTATACGGATTCTCCCACACAGTGGAAGATATAGAAATACGGCGTTTACTTATCCTTTCAAATGCATTTGGGATCGAACACTCGAGCACCTATACGGATTCTCCCACAGAGTGGAAGATATATAAATACGGCGTTTACTTACCCTTTCAAATGCATTCGGGTTCGAACACTCGAACACCTATACGGATTCTCCTGCACAGTTGCATATATGTAAATACGGCGTTTACTTATCATTTCTCATGCATTAGGGTTCGAACACTCGATCACCTATACGGATTCTCCTGCACAGTGGCAGATATGTAAATACGGCGTTCACTTACAATTTCTCACGCATTACGGTTCGAACACTCGAACACCTATACGGATTCTCCGGCACAGTGGCAGATATGTAAATACGGCGTTTACTAACCATTTTTCATGCATTAGGGTTCGAACACTGGAACACCTATACGGATTCTCCTGCACAGTGGAAGATATGTAAATACGGCGTTTACTTATAATTTCTAACACATTACGGTTCGAACACTCGAACGCCTATACGGATTGTCCTACACAGTGGCAGATATGTAAATACGGCGTATACTTACACTTTCTCATGCATTAGGGTTCGAACACTCGAACACTTATACGGATTCTCCTACACGATGGCAGATATGTAAATACGGCGTTTACTTGCCATTTCTCATGCATTACGGTTCGAACACTCGAACAACTATGCGGATTCTCCTGCACAGTGGCAGATATGTAAATACGTTGTTTACTTACCATTTCTCATGCATTAGGGTTCGAACACTCGAACACCTATCCGGATTCTCCTGCACAGTGGCAGATATGTAAATACGGTGTTTACTTATCATTTCTCATACATTAGGGTTCGAACAATCGAACACCTATACGGATTCTCCTGCACAGTGGCAGATATGTAAATACGGCGTTTACTTACCATTTGTCACGCTTTAGGGTTCGAACACTCGAACACCTATACGGATTCTCCTGCACAGTGGCAGATATGTAAATACGGCGTTTACTTACCATTTCTCACGCATTACGGTTCGAACAGTCGAACACCTATACGGATTCTCCTACAGAGTGGCAGATATGTAAATATGGCGTTTACAAACCATTTCTAATGCATTACGGTTCAAACACTCGAACACCTATATGCATTCTCCTGCACAGTGGCAGATATGTAAATACGGCGTTTACCTACCATTTCTCATGCATTACGGTTCAAACACTCGAACACCTATACGGATTCTCCAGCCCAGTGGCAGATATGTAAATACGGCGTTTACTTACCATTTCTCATGCAGTAGGGTTCGAACACTCGAACACCTATACGGATTCTCCTACACAGTGGCAGATATGTAAATACGGCGTTTACTAACCATTTCTCATGCATTACGGTTCGAACACTCAAACACCTATACGGATTCTCCTGCACAGTGGCAGATATGTAAATACGGCGTTTACTTACCATTTCTCATGCAGTAGGGCTCGAACACTCGAACACCTATACGGATTCTCCTACACAGTGGCAGATATGTAAATACGGCGTTTACTAACCATTTCTCATGCATTACGCTTCGAACACTCGAACACCTATACGGATTCTCCTGCACAGTGGCAGATATGTGAATACGGCGTTTACATACCATTTCTGACGCATTACGGTTCGAACACACGAACACTTATACGGATTCTTCTGCACAGTGGCCGATCTGTAAGTACGGCGTTTTCTTACCAATTCTCATGCATTACGGTTCGAACACTCGAACACCTATATGGATTCACCAGCACGGTGACAGATATGCAAATACGGCGTTTACTTCCAATTTCTCACGCATTACGGTTCGAACACTCGAACACCTATACGGATTCTCCTGCACAGTGGCAGATATGTAAATACGGATTTTACTTACCATTTCTCATGCATTAGTGTTCGAACACTGGAACACCTATACGGATTCTCCTGCACAGTAGAAGAAATGTAAATACGACGTTTATTTATAAATTCTAACGCATTACGGTTCGAACACTCGAACACCTATACGGATTCTCCTACACAGTGGCAGATATGTAAATACGGCGTTTACTAACCATTTCTCATGCATTACGGTTCGAACACTCAAACACCTAGACGGATTCTCCTGCACAGTGGCATATATGTAAATACGGCGTTTAATTACCATTTCTCATGCAGTAGGGGTCGAACACTCGAACACCTATACGGATTCTCCCACACAGTGGAAGATATATAAATACGGCGTTTACTTACCCTTTCAAATGCATTCGGGATCGAACACTCGAACACCTATACGGATTCTCCCACACAGTGGAAGATATATAAATACGGCGTTTACTTACCCTTTCAAATGCATTCGGGTTCGAACACTCGAACACCTATACGGATTCTCCTGCACAGTTGCATATATGTAAATACGGCGTTTACTTATCATTTCTCATGCATTAGGGTTCGAACACTCGATCACCTATACGGATTCTCCTGCACAGTGACAGATATGTAAATACGGCGTTCACTTACAATTTCTCACGCATTACGGTTCGAACACTCGAACACCTATACGGATTCTCCGGCACAGTGGCAGATATGTAAATACGGCGTTTACTGACCATTTCTCATGCATTAGGGTTCGAACACTGGAACACCTATACGGATTCTCCTGCACAGTGGAAGATATGTAAATACGGCGTTTACTTGTAATTTCTAACACATTACGGTTCGAACACTCGAACGCCTATACGGATTGTCCTACACAGTGGCGGATATGTAAATACGGCGTATACTTACACTTTCTCATGCATTGGGGTTCGAACACTCGAACACTTATACGGATTCTCCTACACGGTGGCAGATATGTAAATACGGCGTTTACTTGCCATTTCTCATGCATTACGGTTCGAACACTCGAACAACTATGCGGATTCTCCTGCACGGTGGCAGATATGTAAATACGTTGTTTACTTACCATTTCTCATGCATTAGGGTTCGAACACTCGAACACCTATCCGGATTCTCCTGCACAGTGGCAGATATGTAAATACGGTGTTTACTTACCATTTCTCATACATTAGGGTTCGAACAATCGAACACCTATACGGATTCTCCTGCACAGTGGCAGATATGTAAATACGGCGTTTACTTACCATTTGTCACGCTTTAGGGTTCGAACACTCGAACACCTATACGGATTCTCCTGCACAGTGGCAGATATGTAAATACGGCGTTTACTTACCATTTCTCACGCATTACGGTTCGAACAGTCGAACACCTATACGGATTCTCCTACAGAGTGGCAGATATGTAAATATGGCGTTTACAAACCATTTCTAATGCATTACGGTTCAAACACTCGAACACCGATACGCATTCTCCTGCACTGTGGCGGATATGTAAATACGGCGTTTACCTACCATTTCTCATGCGTTACGGTTCAAACACTCGAACACCTATACGGATTCTCCAGCCCAGTGGCAGATATGTAAATACGGCGTTTACTTACCATTTCTCATGCATTAGGGTTCGAACACTCGAACACCGATACGGATTCTCCTACACAGTGGCAGATATGTAAATACGGCATTTACTAACCATTTCTCATGCATTACGGTTCGAACACTCAAACACCTATAAGGATTCTGCTGCACAGTGGCAGATATGTAAATACGGCGTTTACTTACCATTTCTCATGCAGTAGGGCTCGAACACTCGAACACCTATACGGATTCTCCTACACAGTGGCAGATATGTAAATACGGCGTTTACTAACCATTTCTCATGCATTACGCTTCGAACACTCGAACACCTATACGGATTCTCCTGCACAGTGGCAGATATGTGAATACGGCGTTTACTTACCATTTCTGACGCATTACGGTTCGAACACACGAACACTTATACGGATTCTTCTGCACAGTGGCCGATCTGTAAGTCCGGCGTTTTCTTACCAATTCTCATGCATTACGGTTCGAACACTCGAACACCTATACGGATTCACCTGCACGGTGACAGATATGCAAATACGGCGTTTACTTACAATTTCTCACGCATTACGGTTAGAACACTCGAACACCTATACGGATTCTCCTGCACAGTGGCAGACATGTAAATACGGCTTTTACCTACCATTTCTCATGCATTAGTGTTCGAACACTGGAACACCTATACGGATTCTCCTGCACAGTAGAAGATATGTAAATACGACGTTTATTTATAAATTCTAACGCATTACGGTTCGAACACTCGAACACCTATACGGATTCTCCTACACAGTGGCAGATATGTAAATACGGCGTTTACTAACCATTTCTCATGCATTACGGTTCGAACACTCAAACACCTAGACGGATTCTCCTGCACAGTGGCAGATATGTAAATATTGCGTTTACTTACCATTTCTCATGCAGTAGGGGTCGAACACTCGAACACCTATACGGATTCTCCCACACAGTGGAAGATATATAAATACGGCGTTTACTTAACCTTTCAAATGCATTCGTGATCGAACACTCGAACACCTATACGGATTCTCCCACACAGTGGGAGATATATAAATACGGCGTTTACTTATCCTTTCAAATGCATTCGGGTTCGAACACTCGAACAACTATACGGATTCTCCTGCACAGTTGCATATATGTAAATACGGCGTTTACTTATCATTTCTCACGCATTACGGTTCGAACACTCGAACACCTATACGGATTCTCCGGCACAGTGGCAGATATGTAAATACGGCGTTTACTGACCATTTCTCATGCATTAGGGTTCGAACACTGGAACACCTATACGGATTCTCCTGCACAGTGGAAGATATGTAAATACGGCGTTTACTTATAATTTCTAACACATTACGGTTCGAACACTCGAACGCCTATACGGATTGTCCTACACAGTGGCAGATATGTAAATACGGCGTATACTTACACTTTCTCATGCATTAGGGTTCGAACACTCGAACACTTATACGGATTCTCCTACACGATGGCAGATATGTAAATACGGCGTTTACTTGCCATTTCTCATGCATTACGGTTCGAACACTCGAACAACTATGCGGATTCTCCTGCACAGTGGCAGATATGTAAATACGTTGTTTACTTACCATTTCTCATGCATTAGGGTTCGAACACTCGAACACCTATCCGGATTCTCCAGCACAGTGGCAGATATGTAAATACGGTATTTACTTACCATTTCTCATACATTAGGGTTCGAACAATCGAACACCTATACGGATTCTCCTGCACAGTGGCAGATATATAAATACGGCGTTTACTTACCATTTCTCACGCTTTAGGGTTCGAACACTCGAACACCTATACTGATTCTCCTGCACAGTGGCAGATATGTAAATACGGCGTTTACTTACCATTTCTCACACATTACGGTTCGAACACTCGAACACCTATACGGATTCTCCTCCACAGTGGCAGATATGTAAATACGGCGTTTACTTACCATTTCCCACGCATTAGGGTTCGAACACCCGAACACCTATACTGATCTCCTGCACAGTGGCAGATATGTAAATACGGCGTTTACATACCATTTTTGACGCATTACGGTTCGAACACTCAAACACCTAGACGGATTCTCCTGCACAGTGGCAGATATGTAAATACGGCGTTTACTTACCATTTCTCATGCAGTAGGGGTCGAACACTCGAACACCTATACGGATTCTCCCACACAGTGGAAGATATATAAATACGGCGTTTACTTACCCTTTCAAATGCATTCGGGATCGAACACTCGAACACCTATACGAATTCTCCCACACAGTGGAAGATATATAAATACGGCGTTTACTTACCCTTTCAAATGCATTCGGGTTCGAACACTCGAAGACCTATACGGATTCTCCTGCACAGTTGCATATATGTAAATACGGCGTTTACTTATCATTTCTCATGCATTAGGGTTCGAAGACTCGATCACCTATACGGATTCTCCTGCACAGTGGCAGATATGTAAATACGGCGTTCACTTACAATTTCTCACGCATTACGGTTCGAACACTCGAATACCTATACGGATTCTCCGGCACAGTGGCAGATATGTAAATACGGCGTTTACTGACCATTTCTCATGCATTAGGGTTCGAACACTGGAACACCTATACGGATTCTCCTGCACAGTGGAAGATATGTAAATACGGCGTTTACTTATAATTTCTAACACATTACGGTTCGAACACTCGAACGCCTATACGGATTGTCCTAAGCATTGGCAGATATGTAAATACGGCGTTTACTTACACTTTCTCATGCATTAGGGTTCGAACACTCGAACACTTACACGGATTCTCCTACACGATGGCAGATATGTAAATACGGCGTTTACTTGCCATTTCTCATGCATTACGGTTCGAACACTCGAGCAACTATGCGGATTCTCCTGCACAGTGGCAGATATGTAAATACGTTGTTTACTTACCATTTCTCATGCATTAGGGTTCGAACACTCGAACACTTATCCGGATTCTCCTGCACAGTGGCAGATATGTAAATACGGTGTTTACTTACCATTTCTCATACATTTGGGTTCGAACAATCGAACACCTATATGGAATCTCCTGCACAGTGGTAGATATGTAAATACGGCGTTTACTTACCATTTGTCACGCTTTAGGGTTCGAACACTCGAACACCTATACGGATTCTCCTGCACAGTGGCAGGTATGTAAATACGGCGTTGACTTACCATTTCTCACGCATTACGGTTCGAACAGTCGAACACCTATACGGATTCTCCTACAGAGTGGCAGATATGTAAATATGGCGTTTACAAACCATTTCTAATGCATTACGGTTCAAACACTCGAACACCTATACGCATTCTCCTGCACAGTGGCAGATATGTAAATACGGCGTTTACCTACCATTTCTCATGCATTACGGTTCAAACACTCGAACACCTATACGGATTCTCCAGCCCAGTGGCAGATATGTAAATACGGCGTTTACTTACCATTTCTCATGCAGTAGGGTTCGAACACTCGAACACCTATACGGATTCTCCTACACAGTGGCAGATATGTAAATACGGCGTTTACTAACCATTTCTCATGCATTACGGTTCGAACACTCGAACACCTATACGGATTCTCCTGCACAGTGGCAGATATGTGAATACGGCGTTTACTTACCATTTCTGATGCATTACGGTTCGAACACACGAACACTTATACGGATTCTTCTGCACAGTGGCCGATCTGTAAGTACGGCGTTTTCTTACCAATTCTCATGCATTATGGTGCGAACACTCGAACACCTATATGGATTCACCTGCACGGTGACAGATATGCAAATACGGCGTTTACTTACAATTTCTCACGCATTACGGTTCGAACACTCGAACACCTATACGGATTCTCCTGCACAGTGGCAGATATGTAAATACGGCTTTTACTTACCATTTCTCATGCATTATTGTTCGAACACTGGAACACCTATACGGATTCTCCTGCACAGTAGAAGAAATGTAAATACGACGTTTATTTATAAATTCTAACGCATTACGGTTCGAACACTCGAACACCTATACGGATTCTCCTACACAGTGGCAGATATGTAAATACGGCGTTGACTAACCATTTCTCATGCATTACGGTTCGAACACTCAAACACCTAGACGGATTCTCCAGCACAGTGGCATATATGTAAATATGGCGTTTACTTACCATTTCTCTTGCAGTAGGGCTCGAACACTCGAACACCTATACGGATTCTCCCACACAGTGGAAGATATATAAATACGGCGTTTACTTACCCTTTAAAATGCATTCGGGGTCGAACACTCGAACACCTATACGGATTCTCCCACACAGTGGAAGATATATAAATACGGCGTTTACTTACCCTTTCAAATGCATTAGGGTTCGAACACTCGAACACCTATACGGATTCTCCTGCACAGTTGCATATATGTAAATACGGCGTTTACTTATCATTTCTCATGCATTAGGGTTCGAACACTCGATCACCTATACGGATTCTCCTGCACAGTGGCAGATATGTAAATACGGCGTTCACTTACAATTTCTCACGCATTACGGTTCGAACACTCGAACACCTATACGGATTCTCCGGCACAGTGGCAGATATGTATATACGGCGTTTACTGACCATTTCTCATGCATTAGGGTTCGAACACTGGAACACCTATACGGATTCTCCTGCACAGTGGAAGATATGTAAATACGGCGTTTACTTATAATTTCTGACACATTACGGTTCGAACACTCGAACGCCTATACGGATTGTCCTACACAGTGGCAGATATGTAAATACGGCGTATACTTACACTTTCTCATGCATTAGGGTTCGAACACTCGAACACTTATACGGATTCTCCTACACGATGGCAGATATGTAAATACGGCGTTTACTTGCCATTTCTCATGCATTACGGTTCGAACACTCGAACAACTATGCGGATTCTCTTGCACAGTGGCAGATATGTAAATACGTTGTTTACTTACCATTTCTCATGCATTATGGTTCGAACACTCGAACACCTATTCGGATTCTCCTGCACAGTGGCAGATATGTAAATACGGTGTTTACTTACCATTTCTCATACATTAGGGTTCGAACAATCGAACACCTATACGGATTCTCCTGCACAGTGGCAGATATGTAAATACGGCGTTTACTTACCATTTCTCACGCTTTAGGGTTCGAACACTCCAACACCTATACGGATTCTCCTGCACAGTGGCAGATATGTAAATACGGCGTTTACTTACCATTTCTCACGCATTACGGTTCGAACAGTCGAACACCTATACGGATTCTCCTACAGGTGGCAGATATGTAAATATGGCGTTTACAAACCAGTTCTAATGCATTACGGTTCAAACACTCGGACACCTATACGCATTTTCCTGCACAGTGGCAGATATGTAAATACGGCGTTTACCTACCATTTCTCATGCATTACGGTTCAAACACACGAACACCTATACGGATTCTCCAGCCCAGTGGCAGATATGTAAATACGGCGTTTACTTACCATTTTTCATGCATTAGGGTTCGAACACTCGAACACCTATACGGATTCTCCTACACAGTGGCAGATATGTAAATACGGCGTTTACTAACCATTTCTCATGCATTACGGTTCGAACACTAAAACACCTATACGGATTCTCCTGCACAGTGGCATATATGTAAATACGGCGTTTACATACCATTTCTCATGCAGTAGGGCTCGAACACTCGAACACCTATACGGATTCTCCCACACAGTGGAAGATATATAAATACGGCGTTTACTTACCCCTTCAAATGCATTCGGGATCGAACACTCGAACACCTATACGGATTCTCCCACACAGTGGAAGATATATAAATACGGCGTTTACTTACCCTTTCAAATGCATTCGGGTTCAAACACTCGAACACCTATACGGATTCTCCTGCACAGTTGCATATATGTAAATACGGCGTTTACTTATCATTTCTCATGCATTAGGGTTCGAACACTCGATCACCTATACGGATTCTCCTGCATAGTGGCAGATATGTAAATACGGCGTTCACTTACAATTTCTCACGCATTACGGTTCGAACACTCGAACACCTATACGGATTCTCCGGCACAGTGGCAGATATGTAAATACGGCGTTTACTGACCATTTCTCATGCATTAGGGTTCGAACACTGGAACACCTATACGGATTCTCCTGCACAGTGGAAGATATGTAAATACGGCGTTTACTTGTAATTTCTAACACATTACGGTTCGAACACTCGAACGCCTATACGGATTGTCCTACACAGTGGCAGATATGTAAATACGGCGTATACTTACACTTTCTCATGCATTAGGGTTCGAACACTCGAACACTTATACGGATTCTCCTACACGATGGCAGATATGTAAATACGGCGTTTAGTTGCCATTTCTCATGCATTACGGTTCGAACACTCGAACAACTATGCGGATTCTCCTGCACAGTGGCAGATATGTAAATACGTTGTTTACTTACCATTTCTCATGCATTAGGGTTCGAACACTCGAACACCTATCCGGATTCTCCTGCACAGTGGCAGATATGTAAATACGGTGTTTACTTACCATTTCTCATACATTAGGGTTCGAACAATCGAACACCTATACGGATTCTCCTGCACAGTGGCAGATATGTAAATACGGCGTTTGCTTACCATTTCTCACGCTTTAGGGTTCGAACACTCGAACACCTATACGGATTCTCCTGCACAGTGGCAGATATGTAAATACGGCGTTTACTTACCATTTCTCACGCAGTACGTTTCGAACAGTCGAACACCTATACGGATTCTCCTACAGAGTGGCAGATATGTAAATATGGCGTTTACAAACCATTTCGAATGCATTACGGTTCAAACACTCGAACACCTATACGCATTCTCCTGCACAGTAGCAGATATGTAAATACGGCGTTTACCTACCATTTCTCATGCATTACGGTTCAAACACACGAACACCTATACGGATTCTCCAGCCCAGTGGCAGATATGTAAATACGGCGTTTACTTACCATTTTTCATGCATTAGGGTTCGAACACTCGAACACCTATACGGATTCTCCTACACAGTGGCAGATATGTAAATACGGCGTTTACTAACCATTTCTCATGCATTACGGTTCGAACACTAAAACACCTATACGGATTCTCCTGCACAGTGGCATATATGTAAATACGGCGTTTACTTACCATTTCTCATGCAGTAGGGCTCGAACACTCGAACACCTATACGGATTCTCCCACACAGTGGAAGATATATAAATACGGCGTTTACTTACCCTTTCAAATGCATTCGGGATCGAACACTCGAACACCTATACGGATTCTCCCACACAGTGGAAGATATATAAATACGGCGTTTACTTACCCTTTCAAATGCATTCGGGTTCGAACACTCGAACACCTATACGGATTCTCCTGCACAGTTGCATATATGTAAATACGGCGTTTACTTATCATTTCTCATGCATTAGGGTTCGAAACACTCGATCACCTTTACGGATTCTCCTGCACAGTGGCAGATATGTAAATACGTCGTTCACTTACAATTTCTCAGGCATTACGGTTCTAACACACGAACACCTATACGGATTCTCCGGCATAGTGGCAGATATGTAAATACGGCGTTTACTGACCATTTCTCATGCATTAGGGTTCGAACACTGGAACACCTATACGGATTCTCCTACACAGTGGAAGATTTGTAAATACGGCGTTTACTTATAATTTCTAACACATTACGGTTCGAACACTCGAACGCCTATACGGATTGTCCTACACAGTGGCAGATATGGAAATACGGTGTATACTTACACTTTCTCATGCATTAGGGTTCGAACACTCGAACACTTATACGGATTCTCCTACACGATGGCAGATATGTAAATACGGCGTTTAGTTGCCATTTCTCATGCATTGCGGTTCGAACACTCGAACAACTATGCGGATTCTCCTGCACAGTGGCAGATATGTAAATACGTTGTTTCCTTACCATTTCTCATGCATTAGGGTTCGAACACTCGAAACACCTATCCGGATTCTCCTGCACAGTGGCAGATATGTAAATACGGTGTTTACTTACCATTTCTCATACATTAGGGTTCGAACAATCGAACACCTATACGGATTCTCCTGCACAGTGGCAGATATGTAAATACGGCTTTTACTTACCATTTGTCACGCTTTAGGGTTCGAACACTCGAACACCTATACGGATTCTCCTGCGCAGTGGCAGATATGTAAATACGGCGTTTACTTACCATTTCTCACGCATTACGGTTCGAACACTCGAACGCCTATACGGATTCTCCTCCACAGTGGCAGATATGTAAATACGGCGTTTACTTACCATTTCCCACGCATTAGGGTTCGAACACCCGAACACCTATACGGATCTCCTGCACAGTGGCAGATATGTAAATACGGCGTTTACATACCATTGTTGACGCATTATGGTTCGAACACTCGAACACCTATACGGATTCTTCTGCACAGTGGCAGATCTGTAAATACGGCGTTTTCTTACCATTTCTCAGGGATTAGGGTTCGAACACTCGAACACCTATACGGATTCTCCTACCCAGTGGCAGATATGTAAATACGGCGTTTACTTACCATTTCTCATGCATTAGGGTTCGAACAGTCGAACACCTATACGGATTCTCCTACAGAGTGGCAGATATGTAAATATGGCGCTTACTAACCATTTCTAATACATTACGGTTCAAACACTCGAACACCTATACGGATTCTCCTGCACAGTGGCAGATATGTAAATACGGCGTTTACCTACCATTTCTCATGCATTACGGTTCAAACACTCGAACACCTATACGGATTCTCCTGCCCAGTGGCAGATATGTAAATACGGCGTTTACTTACCATTTCTCATGCATTAGGGTTCGAACACTCGAACACCTATACGGATTCTCCTAGACAGTGGCAGATATGTAAATACGGCGTTTACTAACCATTTCTCATGCATTACGGTTCGAACACTGGAACACCTATACGGATTCTCCTGCACAGTAGAAGATATGTAAATACGGCGTTTACTTATAATTTCTAACACATTACGGTTCGAACACTCGAACGCCTATACGGATTCTCCTACACAGTGGCAGATATGTAAATACGGCGTATACTTACACTTTCTCATGCATTAGGGTTCGAACACTCGAACACTTATACGGATTCTCCTACACGGTGGCAGATATGTAAATTACGGCGTTTACTTGCCATTTCTCATGCATTACGGTTCGAACACTCGAACAACTATGCGGATTCTCCTGCACAGTGGCAGACATGTAAATACGTTGTTTACTTACCATTTCTCATGCATTAGGGTTCGAAGACTCGAACACCTATCCGGATTCTCCTGCACAGTGGCAGATATGTAAATACGGTGTTTACTTACCATTTCTCATACATTAGGGTTCGAACAATCGAACACCTATACGGATTCTCCTGCACAGTGGCAGATATGTAAATACGGCGTTTACTTACCATTTGTCACGCTTTAGGGTTCGAACACTCGAACACCTATACGGATTCTCCTGCACAGTGGCAGATATGTAAATACGGCGTTTACTTACCATTTCTCACGCATTACGGTTCGAACAGTCGAACACTATACGGATTCTCCTACAGAGTGGCAGATATGTAAATATGGCGTTTACAAACCATTTCTAATGCATTACGGTTCAAACACTCGAACACCTATACGCATTCTCCGGCACAGTGGCATATATGTAAATACGGCGTTTACCTACCATTTCTCATGCATTACGGGTCAAACACTCGAACACCTATACGGATTCTCCAGCCCAGTGGCAGATATGTAAATACGGCGTTTACTTACCATTTCTCATGCATTAGGGTTCGAACACTCGAACACCTATACGGATTCTCCTACACAGTGGCAGATATGTAAATACGGCGTTTACTAACCATTTCTCATGCATTACGGTTCGAACACTCAAACACCTATACGGATTCTCCTGCACAGTGGCAGATATGTAAATACGGCGTTTACTTACCATTTCTCATGCAGTAGGGCTCGAACACTCGAACACCTATACGGATTCTTCTACACAGTGGCAGATATGTAAATACGGCGTTTACTAACCATTTCTTATGCATTACGGTTCGAACACTCGAACAACTATACGGATTCTCCTGCACAGTGGCAGATATGTGAATACGGCGTTACTTACCATTTCAGACGCATTACGGTTCGAACACACGAACACTTATACGGATTCTTCTGCACAGTGGCCGATCAGTAAGTACGGCGTTTTCTTACCAATTCTCATGCATCACGGTTCGAACACTCGAACACCTATACGGATTCACCTGCACGGTGACAGATATGCAAATACAGCGTTTACTTACAATTTCTCACGCATTACGGTTCGAACACTCGAACACCTATACGGATTCTCCTGCACAGTGGCAGATATGTAAATACGGCTTTTACTTACCATTTCTCATGCATTAGTGTTCGAACACTGGAACACCTATACGGATTCTCCTGCACAGTAGAAGATATGTAAATACGACGTTTATTTATAAATTCTAACGCATTACGGTTCGAACACTCAAACACCTATACGGATTCTCCTACACAGTGGCAGATATGTAAATACGGCGTTTACTAACCATTTCTCATGCATTACGGTTCGAACACTCAAACACCTAGACGGATTCTCCTGCACAGTGGCAGATATGTAAATACGGCGTTTACTTACCATTTCTCATGCAGGAGGGCTCGAACACTCGAACACCTATACGTATTCTCCCACACAGTGGAAGATATATAAATACGGCGTTTACTTACCCTTTCAAATTCATTCGGGTTCGAACACTCGAACACCTATACGGATTCTCCTGCAGAGTTCCATATATGTAAATACGGCGTTTACTTATCATTTCTCTATGCATTAGGGTTCGAACACTCGATCACCTATACGGATTCTCCTGCACAGTGGCAGATATGTAATACGGCGTTCAGTTACAATTTCTCACGCATTACGGTTCGAACACTCGAACACCTATACGGATTCTCCGGCACAGTGGCAGATATGTAAATACGGCGTTTACTGACCATTTCTCATGCATGAGGGTTCGAACACTGGAACACCTTTACGGATTCTCCTACACAGTGGAAGATATGTAAATACGGCGTTACTTATAAATTCTAACACATTACGGTTCGAACACTCGAACGCCTATACGGATTGTCCTACACAGTGGCAGATATGGAAATACGGTGTATACTTACACTTTCTCATGCATTAGGGTTCGAACACTCGAACACTTATACAGATTCTCCTACACGATGGCAGATATGTAAATACGGCGTTTACTTGCCATTTCTCATGCATTACGGTTCGAACACTCGAACAACTATGCGGATTCTCCCTGCACAGTGGCAGACATGTAAATACGTTGTTTACTTACCATTTCTCATGCATTAGGGTTCGAACACTCGAACACCGATCCGGATTCTCCTGCACAGTGGCAGATATGTAAATACGGTGTTTACTTATCATTTCTCATACATTAGGGTTCGAACAATCGAACACCTATATGGATTCTCCTGCACAGTGGCAGATATGTAAATACGGCGTTTACTTACCATTTGTCACGCTTTAGGGTTCGAACACTCGAACACCTATACGGATTCTCCTGCGCAGTGGCAGATATGTAAATACGGCGTTTACTTACCATTTTCACGCATTACGGTTCGAACACTCGAACGCCTATACGGATTCTCCTCCACAGTGGCAGATATGTAAATACGGCGTTTACTTACCATTTCCCACGCATTAGGGTTCGAACACCCGAACACCTATACGGATCTCCTGCACAGTGGCAGATATGTAAATACGGCGTTTACATACCATTGTTGACGCATTATGGTTCGAACACTCGAAACACCTATACGGATTCTTCTGCACAGTGGCAGATCTGTAAATACGGCGTTTTTCTTACCATTTCTCAGGGATTAGGGTTCGAACCACTCGAACACCTATACGGATTCTCCTGCCCAGTGGCAGAGATGTAAATACGGCGTTTACTTACCATTTCTCATGCATTAGGTGTTCGAACAGTCGAACACCTATACGGATTCTCCTACAGAGTGGGCGATATGTAAATATGGCGCTTACTAACCATTTCTAATACATTACGGTTCAAAACACTCGAACACCTATACGGATTCTCCTGCACAGTGGCAGATATGTAAATACGGCGTTTACCTACCATTTCTCATGCATTACGGTTCAAACAGTCGAACACCTATACGGATTCTCCTGCCCAGTGGCAAGATATGTAAATACGGGCGTTTACTTACCATTTCTCATGCATTAGGGTTCGAACACTCGAACACCTATACGGATTCTCTACACAGTGGCAGATATGTAAATACGGCGTTTACTAACCATTTCTCATGCATTACGGTTCGAACACTGGAACACCTTTACGGATTCTCCTGCACAGTAGAAGATATGTAAATACGGCGTTTACTTATAATTTCTAACACATTACGGTTCGAACAACTCGAACGCCTATACGGATTGTCCTACACAGTGGCAGATATGTAAATACGGCGTATACTTACACTTTCTCATGCATTAGGATTCGAACACTCGAACACTTATACGGATTCTCCTACACGGTGGCAGATATGTAAATACGGCGTTTACTTGCCATTTCTCAAGCATTACGGTTCGAACACTCGAACAACTATGCAGATTTTCCTGCACAGTGGCAGACATGTAAATACGTTGTTTACTTACCATTTCTCATGCATTAGGGTTCGAACACTCGAACACCTATCCGGATTCTCCTGCACAGTGGCAGATATGTAAATACGGTGTTTACTTACCATTTCTCATACATTAGGGTTCGAACAATCGAACACCTATACGGATTCTCCTGCACAGTGGCAGATATGTAAATACGGCGTTTACTTACCATTTGTCACGCTTTAGGGTTCGAACACTCGAACACATATACGGACTCTCCTGCACAGTGGCAGATATGTAAATACGGCGTTTACCTACCATTTCTCCTGCATTACGGTTCAAACACTCGAACACCTATACGGATTCTCCTGCCCAGTCGCAGATATGTAAATACGGCGTTTTACTTACCATTTCTCAAGCATTAGGGTTCGAACACTCGAACACCTATACGGATTCTCCTACACAGTGGCAGATATGTAAATACGGCGTTTACTAACCATTTCTCATGCATTACGGTTCGAACACTGGAACACCTTTACGGATTCTCCTGCACAGTAGAAAGATATGTAAATACGGCGTTTACTTATAATTTCTAACACATTACGGTTCGAACACTCGAACGCCTATACGGATTCTCCTACACAGTGGCAGATATGTAAATACGGCGTATACTTACACTTTCTCATGCATTAGGGTCCGAACACTCGAACACTTATACGGAATTCTCCTACACAGGTGGCAGATATGTAAATACGGCGTTTACTTGCCATTTCTCATGCATTACGGTTCGAACAATAGAACAAACTATGCGGATTCTCCTGCACAGTGGCAGATATTTAAATACGTTGTTTACTTACCATTTCTCATGCATTAGGGTTCGAACACTCGAACACCTATCCGGATTCTCGTGCACAGTGGCAGATATGTAAATACGGTGTTTACTTACCATTTCTCATACATTAGGGTTCGAACAATCGAACACCTATACGGATTCTCCTGCACAGTGGCAGATATGTAAATACGGCGTTTACTTACCATTTGTCACGCTTTAGGGTTCGAACACTCGAACACCTATACGGATTCTCCTGCACAGTGGCAGATATGTAAATACGGCGTTTACTTACCATTTCTCACGCATTACGGTTCGAACAGTCTAACACCTATAAGGATTCTCCTGCAGAGTGGCAGATATGTAAATATGGCATTTACAAACCATTTCTAATGCATTACGTTTCAAACACTCGAACACCTATACGCATTCTCCGGCACAGTGGCATATATGTAAATACGGCGTTTACCTACCATTTCTCATGCATTACGGTTCAAACACTCGAACACCTATACGGATTCTCCAGCCCAGTGGCAGATATGTAAATACGGCGTTTACTTACCATTTCTCATGCATTAGGGTTCGAACACTCGAACACCTATACGGATTCTCCTACACAGTGGCAGATATGTAAATACGGCGTTTACTAACCATTTCTCATGCATTACGGTTCGAACACTCAAACACCTATACGGATTCTCCTGCACAATGGCAGATATGTAAATTACGGCGTTTACTTACCATTTCTCATGCAGTAGGGCTCGAACACTCGAACACCTATACGGATTCTCCTACACAGTGGCAGATATGTAAATACGGCGTTTGCTAACCATTTCTCATGCATTACGGTTCGAACACTCGAACACCTATACGGATTCTCCTGCACAGTGGCAGATATGTGAATACGGCGTTTACTTACCATTTCTGACGCATTACGGTTCGAACACACGAACAATTATACGGATTCTTTTGCACAGTGGCCGATCTGTAAGTACGGCGATTTCTTACCAATTCTCATGCATTACGGTTCGAACACTCGAACAACTATACGGATTCACCTGCACGGTGACACATATGCAAATACGGCGTTTACTTACAATTTCTCACGCATTACGGTTCGAACACTCGAACACCTATACGGATTCTCCTGCACAGTGGCAGATATGTAGATACGGCTTTTACTTACCATTTCTCATGCATTAGTGTTCGAACACTAGAACACCTATACGGATTCTCCTGCCCAGTAGAAGATATGTAAATACGACGTTTATTTATAAATTCTAACGCATTACGGTTCGAACACTCGAACACCTATACGGATTCTCCTACACAGTGGCAGATATGTAAATACGGCGTTTACTAACCATTTCTCATGCATTACGGTTCGAACACTCAAACACCTAGACGGATTCTCCTGCACAGTGGCAGATATGTAAATACGGCGTTTACTTACCATTTCTCATGCAGTAGGGGTTGAACACTCGAACACCTATATGGATTCTCCACACAGTGGAAGATATATAAATACGGCGTTTACTTACCCTTTCAAATGCATTCGGGATCGAACACTCGAACACCTATACGGATTCTCCCACACAGTGGAAGATATATAAATACGGCGTTTACTTACCCTTTCCAATGCATTCGGGTTCGAACACTCGAACACCTATACGGATTCTCCTGCACAGTTCCATATATGTAAATACGGCGTTTACTTATCATTTCTCATGCATTAGGGTTCGAACACTCGATCACCTATACGGATTCTCCTGCACAGTTGCAGATATGTAAATACGGCGTTCACTTACAATTTCTCACGCATTACGTTTCGAACACTCGAACACCTATACGGATTCTCCGCACAGTGGCAGATATGTAAATACGGCGTTTACTGACCATTTCTCATGCATTAGGGTTCGAACACCGGAACACCTATACGGATTCTCCGGCACAGTGGAAGATATGTAAATACGGCGTTTACTTATAATTTCTAACACATTACGGTTCGAACACTCGAACGCCTATACGGATTGTCCTACACAGTGGCAGATATGTAAATATGGCGTATACTTACACATTCTCATGCATTAGGGTTCGAACACTCGAACACTTTTACGGATTCTCCTACACGATGGCAGATATGTAAATACGGCGTTTACTTGCCATTTCTCATGCATTACGGTTCGAACACCTCGAACAACTATGCGGATTCTCCTGCACAGTGGCAGATATGTAAATACGTTGTTTACTTACCATTTCTCATGCATTAGGGTTCGAACACTCGAACACCTATCCGGATTCTCCTGCACAGTGGCAGGTATGTAAATACGGTGTTTACTTACCATTTCTCATACATTAGGGTTGGAACAATCGAACACCTATACGGATTCTCCTGCACAGTGGCAGATATGTAAATACGGCATTTACTTACCATTTCTGACGCATTACGGTTCGAACACACGAACAATTATACGGATTCTTTTGCACAGTGGCCGATCTGTAAGTACGGCGATTTCTTACCAATTCTCATGCATTACGGTTCGAACACTCGAACAACTATACGGATTCACCTGCACGGTGACACATATGCAAATACGGCGTTTACTTACAATTTCTCACGCATTACGGTTCGAACACTCGAACACCTATACGGATTCTCCTGCACAGTGGCAGATATGTAGATACGGCTTTTACTTACCATTTCTCATGCATTAGTGTTCGAACACTGGAACACCTATACGGATTCTCCTGCACAGTAGAAGATATGTAAATACGACGTTTATTTATAAATTCTAACGCATTACGGTTCGAACACTCGAACACCTATACGGATTCTCTTACACAGTGGCAGATATGTAAATACGGCGTTTACTAACCATTTCTCATGCATTACGGTTCGAACACTCAAACACCTAGACGGATTCTCCTGCACAGTGGCAGATATGTAAATACGGCGTTTACTTACCATTTCTCATGCAGTAGGGGTCGAACACTCGAACACCTATACGGATTCTCCCACACAGTGGAAGATATATAAATACGGCGTTTACTTACCCTTTCAAATGCATTCGGGATCGAACACTCGAACACCTATACGGATTCTCCCACACAGTGGAAGATATATAAATACGGCGTTTACTTACCCTTTCCAATGCATTCGGGTTCGAACACTCGAACACCTATACGGATTCTCCTGCACAGTTCCATATATGTAAATACGGCGTTTACTTATCATTTCTCATGCATTAGGGTTCGAACACTCGATCACCTATACGGATTCTCCTGCACAGTGGCAGATATGTAAATACGGCGTTCACTTACAATTTCTCACGCATTACGTTTCGAACACTCGAACACCTATACGGATTCTCCGGCACAGTGGCAGATTATGTAAATACGGCGTTTACTGACCATTTCTCATGCATTAGGGTTCGAACACCGAACACCTATACGGATTCTCCAGCACAGTGGAAGATATGTAAATACGGCGTTTACTTATAATTTCTAACACATTACGGTTCGAACACTCGAACGCCTATACGGATTGTCCTACACAGTGGCAGATATGTAAATACGGCGTATACTTACACATTCTCATGCATTAGGGTTCGAACACTCGAACACTTATACGGATTCTCCTACACGATGGCAGATATGTAAATACGGCGTTTACTTGCCATTTCTCATGCATTACGGTTCGAACACTCGAACAACTATGCGGATTATCCTGCACAGTGGCAGATATGTAAATACGTTGTTTACTTACCATTTGTCATGCATTAGGGTTCGAACACTCGAACACCTATCCGGATTCTCCTGCACAGTGGCAGGTATGTAAATACGGTGTTTACTTACCATTTCTCATACATTATGAGGGTTCGAACAATCGAACACCTATACGGATTCTCCTGCACAGTGGCAGATATGTAAATACGGCGTTTACTTACCATTTCTTACGCTTTAGGGTTCGAACACTCCAACACCTATACGGGGATTCTCCTGCACAGTGGCAGATATGTAAATACGGCGTTTACTTACCATTTCTCATGCATTACGGTTCGAACACTCGAACACCTATACGAATTCTCCTCCACAGTGGCAGATATGTAAAAACGGCGTTTACTTACCATTTCCCACGCATTACGGTTCGAACACCCGAACACCTATACGGATCTCCTGCACAGTGGCAGATATGTAAATACGGCGTTTACATACCATTTTTGACGCATTATGGTTCGAACATTCGAACACCTATACGGATTCTTCTGCACAGTGGCAGATCTGTAAATACGGCGTTTTCTTACCATTTCTCAGGGATTAGGGTTCGAACACTCGAACACCTATACGGATTCTCCTGCCCAGTGGCAGATATGTAAATACGGCGTTTACTTACCATTTGTCACGCTTTAGGGTTCGAACACTCGAACACCTATACGGATTCTCCTGCACAGTGGCAGATATGTAAATACGGCGTTTACTTACCATTTCTCACGCATTACGGTTCGAACAGTCTAACACCTATAAGGATTCTCCTGCAGAGTGGCAGATATGTAAATATGGCATTTACAAACCATTTCTAATGCATTACGTTTCAAAACACTCGAACACCTATACGCATTCTCCGGCACAGTGGCATATATGTAAATACGGCGTTTACCTACCATTTCTCATGCATTACGGTTCAAACACTCGAACACCTATACGGATTCTCCAGCCCAGTGGCAGATATGTAAATACGGCGTTTACTTACCATTTCTCATGCATTAGGGTTCGAACACTCGAACACCTATACGGATTCTCCTACACAGTGGCAGATATGTAAATACGGCGTTTACTAACCATTTCTCATGCATTACGGTTCGAACACTCAAACACCTATACGGATTCTCCTGCACAATGGCAGATATGTAAATACGGCGTTTACTTACCATTTCTCATGCAGTAGGGCTCGAACACTCGAACACCTATACGGATTCTCCTACACAGTGGCAGATATGTAAATACGGCGTTTGCTAACCATTTCTCATGCATTACGGTTCGAACACTCGAACACCTATACGGATTCTCCTGCACAGTGGCAGATATGTGAATACGGCGTTTACTTACCATTTCTGACGCATTACGGTTCGAACACACGAACAATTATACGGATTCTTTTGCACAGTGGCCGATCTGTAAGTACGGCGATTTCTTACCAATTCTCATGCATTACGGTTCGAACACTCGAACAACTATACGG